>PVJO010018383.1:0-23768 GCA_004026905.1 Hystrix cristata | reverse complement strand
ACCCTTTCCCTTACCCCTCTCTCTTTTCCCTTTCTCCCCCCCCCCTTTTTCTTTTCTTTTTCTTGGTACTAGGGATTGAACCCAGGGCTTTTGACCTGAGCCACCCCTCCCCCCTTTTAGACAATGTCTCGCTAATTTCCCCAGGCTAGGTTCAAACTCGTGATCCTCCTGTCTTAGCCTCGCAGAGTGCTAGGATTGCAGGCAGATACCACAATCCCCAGCTAGTAGGAGGTTTTAAAGCTCTGACCCAAAGGCTGGTAAAAGACAGGAATTTAGATACAAACCCAGGCAGTCAGTAACCAGTCAGGAAGGTTCATTGTTCCCCAATTGGCTTGTGATTAAAAACATGCCTAATGCCGTATCACAAGAGAAATATTCTGGGAGTACTAACCTTTTCAGCCAGAGGTGCGCAACTACTGTTTTTTCTTTTAAGCAGAAGGGAATTTTTTACAATTAAAATCTTACATGGCCCTTTAGTGTATAAAATAGATGAAAACAGAAATACGGTGTTCGAAGAATGAATGAAGGGTCGGAAGCCCTGTTTGCTTGTCCCTCCTCTTGGCGCACTCCTCTTACCAAGGAAGATTCTGGAATAACTCTGCAGATTCCTAAGGTTCTTCAGAACACACTATAAGAACTAAGAGATCACTAGGTTAGCAACAGGAAATCGATCTTTTTCTTCTTTTAATCTTTTCCCATTTTTTTCCCACCAGATAAGAGAAACGAGACTTATGACAAGTATATTTTAAACTGATCACAGGGGTCTGTCCACACCTACCCCAGCTACTCCAGAGGCTGAGGCAGGGAAATTGCAAATTCACTCCCACCCTGGGCAATTTAGACACTTAGCAGGATTCTATCTCAAAATAAAAAAATTTAAAGGCATAGTGAGCTCAGTGGCTCAATGGTAGACTACCTGCTGAGCATGGATGAGGCCCTGGGTTCATTTCACAGTACAGTACTGGAAAAGGGGGGCAGGGAAAGAAAGAGAGATGGGGGAGGAGGGAGGGAGAGAGAGAGAGAAGTATATTCTGATAGAGACCAGAGCAAAAAACCAACGCATGGAGTATTTTCCAGGAGAACAGATCTAAGCAAAGCTTCACAGTGGACTATTCCTGGCCAAGGTGAGCAGCATGATATCACGTGAAGTAAAGGAAAAGTAAGTGCCTATCACCAGCCTCAAGTGCTTTAGAAGGAAGGATAAAAAAACTGTGAACTGTTTTAACATGTTGACATTTTCCCACCCCCACCCAATTCCCTGAGCAAACACACCAGCTCCTGCCTCCCCTCTTGCTTCCTCTGCAACAACCACATGCACTTTGCACAAGCCCAGAAACAGGAACCAAGTTTTCTGGCCTTTGTTTACGTCTGTCCGTACCCTTTGTGAGCCTACCTCAGGACAGATGTCTACTGAGCAGATGGGATTGTGAAATTTCCCGAGTTAGAGAAGAGGAAGCAATCGGCTTAAACAACACCCGCCCCTGCAGAGGTCAGGGCCAGGTGTGAATCTGGGCTGGAATTCTGACCAGGGTCCTCAGTGGCTCTCTGCACTTCACACCAGCTGTGAAGGAAGAGCACCAAGCAGACCGAAACTGTGGGCTGGCTCTTTCGTGTGGAGGCTCTTTGCATATGGGAATGTCATGGATGGAGAAAGAGATCGAAAGAGGATTACTAGATCAGACTGAGCCACTACATAGGCTAGTAGTACCAGGATCCCCAGTGGGTGGGGACACCAGATCCAGGAGCTAGATCCAACTCATGCACTGATTTGGGACATTAGCAATCACAGCGATGTTGTCCATTTGCCTATAAGATGGTCTTTATCTTTTCTCGTTGTTTTTCAGGAGGCTGGCAGTGCCAAGTACATTACTGGGATTCCTGACACTCTGGATTCCAGCTGCCTGTGGCCCATTGGAGGCAGAGGCAGGAGATTGTAGTGCGATAAAGAAAGGAGGTCAGGGTAATTGTTCTCCCAGTTTCCTGCCTTCAGGTAGGTACAGGTTAGCTAACTGTCAGTCCCTACTAAAGGCTGTAGTTCCCCTCAGGCAGTCCTCTTCCACACAGCTCCCCTCTCTGGGTTTCAGTAACCAGCCCAGAATACTGTGTCATCCCTGTACATGTCACACACTCCGTAAATCCCAGCTCTGTCGAACTCTTAAAATATCCAATTACATGTGCCATGTCAGAACATTCCTGGTCGTTAATCAGCATCTGCCAAACTGACAACAGGGAAGACCAGAATAACTACTTCCAGGGTCAGTTTATATACTGACTGTGATTATATCCTCTAGCTTTGTTCATTTAGATTGTTGCAAAGAAAAGTTTGAAAAACTCTTAATTTTTTTTCCTGTATGCCAGGCCTCCAATTTGAATAAACTCTCTTCAGGTAAATGGCAGTCCCTGGGTAATACCTTTGTTAAATATGTATTGGTATTAGATATGCTCGCCATTTCACTCAATTTTGTAAGAATGTCAAACTAAAACTGTAAATTATTAAAGGTACTAAATATTAATAGATTATAGTGCAGTATGTCAGAGCACACACTTTTAGTTTAACAGATACTCAACTCTTTCAACTGTGGGCTTTGGGAGGTTATTTAATCTCTCTAAGTCTTGGTTTTCTTTTCCATACAATAGTTGTATAATTGGAATCAATTGAAGAATTTGTCCCTGCAGGTCAAATTCTTCTATTGATTCTTCTATTTTCTATCTTTACAGTCTGTGGAAGTCACAGAGGAAGCAGCTGGTATTATTGCTAAAATTTTGATCCTAAGGTGGTTGCTATCTACAGTTTCTGTCACAAAGCATGCAAGCATTACTATGCGCTGTATCTGATGAAGCGTGGTAGTCCAGGTTATTAACTGCAAATTGGCAGGTCCTGTTTGAGCCACAAAACCAAGTATCATCACAGCGGTTCTCCCAGGAGGGAAATATGGAGTTTTGGTATTATAGATACTACCCATCAACCAGTGATTGGTTATTTGGAAATTGTTGCCAACTCCTCTGCCTGAACTTCACTGCCTATTTTGCAATGCATAGTTCAGCCTGTTTCTGTTTGCTCCAATTCATGAGCTGCACACAATAACAGCTTCTCCTCAGTTTCAGCAAGCTCAGGTTAGCCATAATGATTCCAAGTTCCAATTTGTGCCACTGCTTGACAAGCTTACCCAAAACATCAAATCCTCTTGGAACAAATGTAAAGCCAAGTGCAAATCTACAAGAGGAGTTTATGGGGAAACTCATATTTGACTGAGTTTACGAGGTGTAATCGATTTGGGTATAATGCTTTCAATTTCCTTTTATCTGCATGTATCAAAACAATTTCCTGTTAACTAATATGATACTTTTACTTTGGATTTAGTACAAATATCCAGGGGCAAATCCTTCAATTGAGTACATCTGAGAGACAAATTTTTCAATTGATTCCATAAATGTACCTAATTCTTATGTGTGATGTGAAGGCTAAGTGAGATTTATAAATGATGAATAGAGTAAGCACTAGAAAAATGCTTTTCTTTCTTTCTTTCTTCCTTTCTTTTTTGTACTGGGGATTGAACTCAGGGCCTTCACTGAACTACATTTCTCAGCTCTTTAAAAAAATCTTTTTTATCTTAAAACAGGTCTCGATAAGTTGCTAAATTCCCCAAGCTGGGCCCAAACTTATCCTCTTGCCTCAGCCTCCAGAGTGCTGGGATTACAAGCGTGCAACACCGCACCCTGCTATTGCTGTTAGTTTTAATTTGCACTCTCTTGATGACATGAGGATAAGCATCTTTTCATATGCTTGTTGCCATCTGTCAATCTTCTTTGGTGAAGTGTCTGTCCAGATTTCTGCCCATTTTTAACTCAATTTTCTTATTGTTGAGTTTTAAGAGTTTTTCGTAGTTTTCAGATAACAGTTCTTTATCACGTGTGTCAATCACAGATGTTTGCTCCCCATCTGTGGTTTATCTTCTCATTATTTTAATATTATTGCTACTAGTAATGTGTTATTGTGGGGATTAAGTGAGTTAATTGTGGGGATTAAGTGAGTTATTGTGTAGATTAAATGAGTTAATATTTTTAATGTGCTTAAATCATTGCCTGGGGCACAATTAAGAGCTGTATAATTGTTAATAATTATGAATGCAATATTTAAATATAAATACCTAGAAATAATCTGCTGCCTTCCTTCCTGCCTTTTAATTATGCTCAGCCTCTTCTCAAACTACTTTTGGGTTTTTCAAGTAGAAAAGAACCTTCCAATTTCATTCTGAATTTTTTCTGGGAGTCCCTACCTTCCTCAGCACATACATGGATAAGTACCGAATTTTCAGCATCAGATCAGTTTACAGTCAAAAGCTATTTTAAATAATTTTTCTTGAATATTTTATTCCTCACACTTTTGAATGAGATCTTACATGTCTTTTCACCACACTGGTGAAACTTTGCTTCCTGGTCCAACCTCTCACCTTCCCCCTACCCGAGTGACATAAGTCTGGGAAACAAGTGACTAGGGAGAGGTGTCTGGGACCAGAGCTGTTTATTCTTTTTTAATTTAGGAATTTATATCCATTAAATTGGGAGATAACTCAGGATAGTGAAGGGATAAATGTTTTCTTTTAAAAATGAGCCAGAATTACTGCTCTCCAAGTGCCAAATTTATGATAATGGAAAATATAAATTTCTTATTTAGACCAGATGAATGGTTTCATGGCTGAATCAATCCTTCACTTCACGGCCTGTGTTCAGTTACACAGAGGAAGGCATCCACAGCCCAGGGTGGGGTACTGCCCTCCTCTCTACTCTGAGGACAGAGGCTTAAACTTCTTCTTTTCACGAGGAAGCTGACAGACCCAACACCAGAGCCTTCTGGTCCCAGCTGTAGAACAGCAATCCTGCTTTTTCATTTCTTTTCTTTTTGCTTTTTTTCTTCTCTTCCTTCCCTCCTTTTTTCTTTTCTTTTTTGCAGGACTGAGGCTCCAACCCAGGGCCTTGATCATGCTAGGCAAGTGCTCTACCACTGAGCTGCATCCCCAGCCCCAGAGCAGAAATTCTGAGTATACAAGTAAAGCCACTGATATCCTGTAAAGCCTCAGAATATCATATATACTATATACAAGAAAAAATTTAGGGAGACTGAAATTTCACTATTAAAAGATGGTAGATTCCAAAGGAAAAAGAGATTGGGTGGGAAGCAGAAGGAGAAAGACTTAAAGAGAGAAGGATAATACAGAGGAGCGAAGATAGGAAGTTGGAAACAAAGGAATCCCAATTCAGAGGGATGCCCTCTGAATGCCCAGACAATAAGATTCTTACAGGTAGCACAAAGAAGCAATTTGTGTAGAATAAGAACACTTCTGGATTTCTCATTCCCTCTCCCTCTGTATCAGTCGGGATTCTTTTCGATGTTAATCGTAGAAACTTAAACTTAAGTGTTAAAAGGAATTTGTTGACTACACGGAGAAGTCTAAGTGATGAGTTCAGACTTAGCTAGATCCGGAAGTTCAAGTTACAACATAAAGATGATGTTTTCTTTGCTATCACTTAGTTTTATAGGCAGTTAATTCTCTTAGTTCCAGGCATATTTCCTCCCTATGACTTAGAGGATGATCACCAGTTATCCTTGAATTGCGTCATCCTTCAAGGCCAAGAAAAAAACAAAGAACCTTCCTTCCTAGCACATCATTCAGTCCCTATTGGTCCCTGAAATGGACCCTGTTGAGGCCACATGCCCATCTTTGTGTACCCAGGAGGATGAGGTATTCGGTAACTGGTCAGCCAGAGACATGTGCCTACAATAATCACATGGCATGGGACAAGGACACTTCCTAAGTCAAGGGCTTGGAGAGCAGCTCTCCGTGACAGCCTCCAATTCAATGTGACTAGAATATTTTGCTTCACTCTGCAGTAAAACTATTATAACATTCATATAGTTGGTGTGCATCCAATTTGGAGAAAGTGTTTGATGCCACCATCGGCATTGAGGATGGGTCAGGATTATCTTCTAAGACTCTTTGTACTTCATAGGGACCTTCTTAGATATTGGATCTACAATCTACCTAGGAATTGCAATATAGATTTTTAAAACTGGACTGGCACTCAACTGTACCACCATGCCAACATGTCCTCTTATCTCTCTAGCTGGTGACTAAAGGCATCTCTGAAAGACAAGAAAAGAAAGGCTCTCAGCACTGATTACATTATTACATTAGCCATGTTTATTCTCTCATACTCTTATTTCCTCAATCTACTTTTTCTCCCCACTGGGGTAAAACCAAAAAGATAGAAAGAGATCACTCCATATCATTAAGAATTCTTCTGTGATCACTCTATGATGACCCCTTATTTTTCAGTGAATTTTTTTTTTGACAGCTAGCTTTTTAAATTAATCTACTAGATAGTTTTGGTTTAATGACCAATTTCTTTTTAATAACCTTTGCAGGCCCCCTGGAGTTTCGGTCATTTAAACAGAACATAATAGAAATAAAAAGTAATTTCTTTATACAGCTCCTCACATTCAAACACATACTCAGTCCATCAGAAAAACTAGAGCTAATGAACTTATGAAAGAAATTCTCATTTTCTTAGTCTCAGAATTCTCTCCCTTTTGCGTCTTTCAAACCCCTAACTTAAAATTATCCCCTCCAGGAAGTCTTCCTTGATTAATCACTCTCCAGTCTAATTCTGTATTTTTTCATCATATAAATAATAGCTGTGGATGTTCCAATTAGGTTCACCTTCTCTGGTAAAACTATAAATGGATTTAAGTCTTTAGATGTGATTGTGTCTACTTCATCCTCAACTTCTGGGCAGGGATTTTTTTCTTTGGTCTCTGTGGATTAGTCCTTTCCCTTTCCCTTCATCACTAGGACCGCTTTATGAAAAGACAAAAGAGGATCTTGTTTACTGGTGTAATGAGAGATCCTGAACTCTGTATGTTGCCAGAATCACAGTGAAATTTCTGCTCTGCTACTTATTAGCCACATGGGAGAAAGAGTCAATTTTTTAAAGAGCTTAATTTTCTTACATAAAAAGATAAAATTTTCAGAGTTTGTGCAGTATTTAAATAAGATAAATGTTCAAAAGCACTTAAAGATACTTATAGCCTTTAAAAAGTTTTCTTAGTGATATGACCATAGAAGCTACTGGATCCATGAAATATCTTTCTCATTTGTTGCTGACATCTAAAATTCTTTTCCAGAAGACAATGCCTTTTATGCCAAATTAGAAATAAGATTGCAGTTGCAAATAATCTGGGGGCAAGTAATAATGACCTTGAACACATTCACTCTACCACATATGATAAATACCTGGCTCAACATCTCATTATGGCTCCTGCCCTTAGCTGTGATTGACAGTGTTAATTGGCTATCCCCTAGCTGTGATTGACAGTGTTAATTGGTCATGCCCACTCAGGCTGTGGTCTGCCTCAGAACTCTTCAAACAGGGCTCTAGACAGTACTGCCAATCAATTAGAGCGTGGAAGACAATGCTAAACCTTTTTGTTCCACATGTGGTAAGACAGACATCATTGACACAGGTTACTTTTCAAAGAGCAGGATTTGATTAAAAGACGAGAGAAAGATTAGAGGCAGAGAATAAAGGAGCAATCATTGCTGGGTGTGGAACTGAGAAAAGGCACCAGGAGAGAAAAGATTCAAATTCTCCAGCCCCATGTATTTTTTAAGCTCTCACCATTACCAAGATAGACTTTCCTCCAGACCCAGTCGAAAGATTGCCCCATGGAATGCTATGTCTTGACCTACTTGCGCATTTTCATATCTTTACTGTCAGCTTCCATCCATTCTCTTTTCTGAAGCGCATGTGTCTGACTCCTCTAGTTTTGAAAGAAAATAGGGATTGGGCTATGTCCGATCTCTGCTGTAATCTCCTCACTCCACTTTTCTGACTTTAGTTCCCTTCTCCACTCAGCCTTCTGCTTCTGGATTTCTGGAAGATTTCTCAATAATGACCCAATTATGTCAAGCCTGGCGAACTCTTCTCTTTACACGTTGACCCTGTAGGCTACATCACTGGACACAGTCTGACTATCAGTGAGTTAGACAGACAAAAAATTAGGAGTCCCACTGTTTTCCTTGATTCTCCCAGACCTGGACAGAGTGACAGTTAAACACATTGAGGTCAACTCAAAGTGACTTAGAGGGTACCTAAAGTTAGTGAAAAATCTTTAATTACAGTTATAACTTGCTTACAGGTTAACCAGATTTCTAGGCTTATTTTGTTTTGTGAACCTTGGTTTCCTACTCTGACCACTAAGGGAGACTCAATTTCTTCAGATAAACTCTAAGGCCCCTGTTAGTTCTAACATCCTACGTGTCTCTGTAGACAATACATAGGCCAGTAATGAGCTCTGTGTAAATGTTGCCAATCAGTCGAGGACTTTTCTGCCTGATTCAGACAGAAATCACAAATTGGCAAAGTGCAGCTCCTCTAGCAGCTCCAGGCCTCGAGTGCCTGTTGTTTTCTCGGCCTTTAAGTGTAATAGCTCTGGAACTCCAAATGCTATTGGCTCTTAATGTTATAGCCCTGGGACTTCAAGCCTGTTGGTCTCTATCCAACATTATGGATGGCTGCTGTTGGTCATCGTGGCCAGTTGATGAAGCCACTCACTGCTGCCTCCAAACACTGCTGCCCAGGATAAGAATCCTGAGTAGATTTTTGAGACCTTCCAAACCATACTACCCAAGAAATAGATCATGAGAAGGTTTACAGGACCACCAGAGGGAGACTTTATGTGGACAGGGATTGTGTTGCAACACAGTAGAAACCAAAGGGAGCCCTCCTAGATTAACAAAAAGAGGATGAGGGTAGCACTGTTTACATAGAGCATAAGGTAGGGTAAAGTCATCTTAGATTGCTTCAAATCCAAGGATGTTGATTGGTCCACATTTGAGGCTGATTGGTCCATACTGGCCAAATTTAAACCCACTGTTTGGTACAAATTCAAGGCAGTGTAGATAAATACATACCTCCTCTGTCTCATACAGGGTGCCTAGAACAGCTACAGCTGTTATGGTGGCAGTTTGGCAGAATGCAGGAAAGCCAGCTGTGTTGGTCTTGGTCCTTTAGGGTGTGAAGATTTGAGGGATAACAAAAGGAAGCCCTCAGTTCTTTCAGGATCTTAATTTTATCAAGAATGGTTTCCCTGGTCTCCTCAGAGTAGGATGATCAGGAAAAGGGCACTGTCCCAGCCAGTACTCCACCTGTCATCTGTGGTGGACTTATTATTGTGGTCAACTTGAGCAGAAACGCGCAGCTGGACTGAGTTGGTGTGGTTCTGGGCGTAAAGGATCCATTTGAAGATTGTTGCTGACACAACATAAAGGAGAACAGGAGCAGAAGATGGTGGCTGACTGTTTCCCAGGAAAAGTTCTTTTGCGACTGGTTCTCTGGCTGTTCTCATCACAGAAGGAGCTCAGGGCCTTGCTGTCATCTAGGATAGCTGCTGTTCACTTCAAGAGAGCTCTGGTCTTCATCTCTGCTGTGAGTATCGTATCCTGATTCCAGTAGAGATTTCTTCAGCCTTTTAGTGCAGACACAGATGTACAACAGATATTGCTGTGGGCTCCCTGCCCTTGATTGGATCCTTCAGGTCTCCAGTGCATAGATAAATGCTCTACACTCTTTCTGCAGTTGGCTTTTGAGTGTGTGAATGTTGTAATTTGTAATTGTCCTGTCTTAAATCTGCTCTCTTGCAAACTACTGACTATAGAAAAGTAACTGATACATCAACCCAGCCCAGAGGGCTACTGAGAAATGATCTCAAGTGTGGTGGGTAGACATGGGGGCAAGTTGTCCAGTCCACCCTTATGGACCAAAGAGGGAGTGTGTGACAGCTGTGGGGCAGAACACGCCTTCTTCCAGCTGACATCCGGAAATGGGTGCGAGTGGAGGGCATCTCAGAGCATTCTGGGACTTCCGGCTTCACTAATTCTTACCAAATTAAAAAGAAGCTCTTCTCACAGTAGGGTTGAGCATCCCTAACCAAATTCTGAAGTACTGCCAAACCTGAAACTTTTTCGGCCCCAGCATGACACCACAAATGGAAAATTCCACATCATGAAACTTTGTTTCACACACGAATTATTAAAACTAATATAAAATTAACTTCAGATTATAAGGTATATAAGAAACATAAATAAGTGTCCTATTTAGACTTGGGCCCCAGTCACAAGATAATCTCATTATACATATGCAAATATTCCAGAATCTCAAAATTTCCAAAATCCCAAATAATTCTGCTCCTAAGCATTTTGAATAAAGCATATTCAATTTTCACCAAGAGGAAAAGCTAAGAGATGCTAACACATCACATCACTCTTCATTCATACATCCCTTCTTCAGTCTATTTGCCCACCCATCTATCCAATTTTTTTTTTACAGTCTCTAGATATGCAAGTATGAACTATATATATGAGATACTGGGCTACCGTAATAAACTATTGAGCTGTAAAAACCACATTAGGGACCTACAGTTTAATTGTGGGCACAGACAATAAATAAGTAGGCAGCTAAATAAAATAATTACTAATTGTACAGTGAGGGAATGGAAAAAACAGGATAGTATGATAGAAAATGACATAAGGGCAGGCCATGGGCTACAGTCAGAGGAAAACCTGGGCCTGGTGCTCAGTCCGGAGGCATCCAGGACCTGGGCCCAGCCAGCTGGGCGGGGTTATATTTGGCAAAGGAGGACCCAGCACAGACGTTCCACTGTGAGCAGCTCTGGGGCAAAGTGGGCAGGTGTGTCTGGGCCAAGCCGAGCAAATGCCCCAGCTGTAGGCGTTGGCACCATTGCCAGGCCTTGTGCTCATCTTGCGTCATGCCCCTTCTGCCTTGCTGTGATGACCTGTGACCTGGAAAGACTTTTCTAAGAAAGACTTGGCTCCCCTGAGCCCCCTTCTGAGAGTTCTGCCCTAGAGACAGGAGAATCTGCATGTCTAGTTTAAGTCTAGTCTCATTTCTGCAGCATCTGCTGTTTAGTGTCCAAAATGCACCATCCCCATCACAGACCACATTATGAATGAGGGGCACTGGACACTGGGCTTGCCCCCAATCAGGTAATGTGACTTGCAGTCCCTTTTTCCAGAATTTGACATTGTAATACAGACAAAATGAGATTACATCCTGAGTTAAGGAGAAGGAAGAACCCTGAAGTCACAGGAAGCAGAGGCAAAGCGCTGGAAGAGGATCTGGATTCCAAGACAAAATATGAATATGGGAAAAATATGATTTTCCATAAGTTCAAAGATCAAACGGCCCTTGAACCAGAACAAATTCTCAGACAAAAGCAGAGGTATTACCTCCACCTGGATTTCTAGTGACAAATGTCCTTCAAGTAAAAATTAGTCCAGATTGCCCCCTGAGATCCGATGAATTCCATCCAGGACATTCTCAGCTGCTGAAGTAAAGTCCAGCGAACTGCACAGAAGCCTTGACTGGCTGTCTTTGTCTGTGCTAACTGCTGGAGTCTGGACCCTGGCCACGCACAGGAACTGGAGGGAAGCAGGATGAAACAGATACACTGAACAACATCATCTCAAAACCTTCAAAATGTAATAACAGCTTCTACCTTGGATTTCATTTCTAGTGCTTTATCCTAGGAAAATATATCAGAAAAGTATCTAGATGTTTCTTGACACATTATTTAGAATATCCTCATGTTACTAAACAGAAAATATCCAATGACAGGGAATTAAACACATTTTGGTAAGGGAAGGAAAAAAGAGAAGAAGGAAGGAAAAAGAAGGGAGAAAAGAAGGAAGGGAAAGAATTTGAGGCAACCTCCTTTGGAGAGACAGGACTGTGTGATCTCTCCCAAAGGTGACATTTGGGTTGACACCTAAAGAATGGTTTTTAGGGACCATTCATAAAAAGAGGAGGAAGGAGAAACAAATAAAAAAGTTTCAGGCCAGAATGAATTTGAAGTCCTAAAAAGTTGTAAAAAAAACTGATCAGGCAAGAACAGGGGGACAAAGGGAGAAAGAATCAGAATGAAATTGAAGAAGTTGACAGGAATGGATCTCACAGAATTGTAGGGCTTAGAATAGAAAATGTGTGTAGTCATTGAAGGGCTTTTAGAAGGATAGTTGTGTGATCTTAAGTAGTTTTAAAAATTCTTCTCTGGCCACTGTGCACAAATTGGGAACGGGTCAAATACAGAACAGAGGAGACCAGTTCAGAGACTAAGTAAAGTCAAAGGGAATAGTGGCCACCAAATTATGGTCTGGAGAAGGGACAGAAATATATGTCCTACAGGTTGGCCCTCTAGGACTTGCCACTGCACTGAATGTGGGGAGGATCAGAAACAAGGAACTGCAGGTGAACCATAGTGATGGTGTCATTTAGTGAGGATAAACAGGAGGAGAAACATGGGGCATGGGTGTATAACTTCTTGCAGAACAGATCTGTGTGTCTTTAAGTGGCCAGTTTTCTCACCCAGTAGAAATTCTGAGCATGAATACAGAAAAACCACAAAGATAGCAAGTAAGAGGGAATGTATGTATTCATTTGAGTCATTTATTCATTCAACAAATATACTGGGCACCAATCATGTAACAGACCACTTGTAGGTTCTGGAATTACTGAAGCTCTTACCCTCCTGGAACTTATGCTTCATGGGGATGGAGGTGTGAGTTCGTGTGTATATGAAAAAATAAGGACATACTATACGAAGGAGTGGTGTTAAGTGCTATGAATAAAAAGAGGCAATGTAAATGTGAGGAGTAAAGCAGAGAGAGAGAGACAAAGAATAGGGAGTGGTTTGCTATTTTCTATGTGGTAGTTAGTCAAACTGATAAGATGACATTTAATTGGAAAGCTACAAGAGCTGAGAAAACAAACCATGTGGATGTCTGGGATACTTCAGTCAAATAAAGAGTAAGTACCAAGGGCCTGTTTGTTGTGTCCCTGGAGCTGTAAAGAGACTTGCATCCCCAGAGTAGATTGAAAGAGGAAGGTGCACAAAGATGAGGTTAGGGAGGTAACAGGTGGCCAAGTCTTATAGGGTGGCAGGAAATTTGGGTGTGACTGTGAATAAGATGGGGGGCCACTATAATGTTTCTCCCAAAAGTCCTATCTGCATTCCCTCTTCCCACCAAAAAGTCCTGTATGCATCCCTTCTTTTTAGTAAATTAGGACAAGTTTCATCCCTGGCCCATTTGCAGTGAAGCATAAGAAACAGATCAAGACCTCACACCTGTTAGGATGAACATTATTGAAAAAAATACAGAAAACAAATTTGTAGAAAAATTGCAGCCTCTGTGCACTGTTGGCAAGAGTGAAAAATAGTATGAAGATTTCTCAAAACTTAAAAATAAAATTGCTTTATAATTCAGCAGTCCTAGTTCTAGGCTTCTTAAAGCAAGATGTTGAAGAGACATGCACGTCCGTGTTCATAGTAACCAAGAGGTGAAAGCAAACCAAATGTCCGCTGATGGATGAATGCGTGAGCAAAATGTGGCATATTAGTCAGCCTTAGAAAGAAAGGAAATTCTCTCATGTATGACAACCTGAATAAACCTTAACCAAGGTCATCCTAAGTGAAAAAGCTAGTCACAAAAACAAATACTGCACAATTCCATTTATAAGAGGTATCTAAAAGTAGTCAAGTTCACAGAGACAGAAAGTAGAAAAATGGTTTCCAGGGGCTGGGGCTGGGAGGATGGGGAACTGCTTAATGGATAGAGTTTGTTTTACAAGGTGAAGAAGTTCTGAATATTGGTTGCACAGTAATCTGAATTCACTCAATACTACTGAACTGTGCACTTAAAGTGGCTAGATGTTGAATTTTATGTTATATGTATTTTATTACAATAAAAACTAATTTGCAATTATTGACTTGACTAAGTCAAGATTTTCTCAATAGCATGTCACCCAAACACTATTTAATTAAGAAAAAGGAGAAAATTGAGAATAAAATGATAAAATAAGTATATGCTCATGTCAAACTAACAAAAAATGCCTAAACCAAAAAATGTCAAGATATCTCTTATCTAAGCCATTTCACAACAGCTTCAGATATAGTATCTGCAGCTGGCAAATTCTGCTGGGGGGCATAATTAGGGAAAATAAGAAAATGCCCATTAGTCACTTAAGATTTCTCAACTACCCACGATCTTATTTATCCATCCATCCATCAATCCACCCAATCACATAGTATTTTTTGATCTTCACTACTTGTATAGCAATATTTTAGGTATCGCAAACCCATACAGATAGTTTAGAAATCTCTTCCTTCTTTTTGTTCGTTACCTAATTTTCTCTTTGTCGTGCCTCAAATAGAGTCTCTGTGCTCAAGTAGTCATGATCTGTGTTCCTCTGGGCCATTCAGACCAGGAAAATGAGTACTGGCTGTTTTTTTGTAGAACAGTTTGCTTTACTTGAGATTCACTGCTCCTTGGCCCCGTCTCTAGTAGGCAGAAGACTTCCCCTTCATTTGTCTTTAGGCACAGCTTCAACTCTTTCACATCCCTGATATTCCTCAAAGAAAACCTAGAATATCTTCAGATCATGGCCCAATTTTAGAGATCCATTTCCACTCTAGTTATCATGGTTAATGTCTGAACTTTTTTAATGTTCCCTCCTGAGCTATGTTTCATCCAGCTAAGTCAGGCTTTAGTGATAATTAGAAAAGAGGTGACCGACATGGGGACTTGATTCCCTGGCTTAGTTGCTGAGCAGATAGGCTTTTTTTTTCTTCTGAGAACTTCTATGACAAATCTGGGAGGCACTGTTGGCTACCATAATTTATTTCACAGAGGTGAGAGGTTGTGTTTTGTCTAACTCTTCAGTTGAGCTTACAGACCTGTATAAAGCCAGAAAAATTTGATAATACCTGGGCATCCTTGTAGAATCTCTGCTAAGTGCTAGCAATTGAATTCAAGTGGATACAACTGGTATGCTCTGAGTATTTATATCTCACAGCTGACATAGTCACAACACAGTTTAACACAATATAGTACAGGAATATGTGCTCAGGTTTTAATGATTTAATTCACAACTGCTTCCTAGCGGAAGTTTTAGAAACTAAGCATTAAGCCTCCTCCTACTACCAGACCTAGTAAAATACACTGGAATTGCCAGGGGCTCAGCCACTGGTCCCCACAACAGTGAAAATATTCAGTGACTACTTTCAAAGTTTTCCAACTGGTTTTAGTCCAGGTACCCCGGGAGCTTGGTGTCTTTTTTTTTTTTTCTTTTCGTTTGGTGCCGGGGATCAAACTCAGGGCCTTGCGCTTACGAGACAAGCACTCTAACCACTGAGTAAATCCCCAGCTGAGCTTGGTGTCTTGATTCAACATGAGGTTTAGTTCATCTAGCTATAACCTTTTAACTAACTTCATCTTCCCCAAAATGTACATTCATCCAAATAAGAATTTTTCAGGCATCTCCAAAGAAGCTCCTCAGTGACGTTAGTTTTGTAGCACATGGATACATGCCATCCGTCCATCCCTCCGGAGAACCATAACCACAGTCCCACTCCTTCCATCTTTCTGCCTTGCCAGTGGGAGTGGATTTTAACAACTTAATTCTGCACTTTACAGGTCATCTAGCATTTATCTGAGTAATTAACAAACCTAGTTCCCTGCTGTGCTAAACCTTTTCAACATACAAAGCTGGACCTGTAAATTCCTGATTCCACTTCCACCCCCTCGGCATGATCTTAGTGTTGTGGTCACTTTGCTTGGATTGATTCTCCAGAGTGCGAGAAGAAAATCACTTTGGATTGAGGGAGGAAACTACAAGATAAGAAACGGAGGTGGGGTAGAAGGGTGCCCAGTAAAGAAAAAACTCAGGTTGCCAACATCAGCTCTAGAGGGAAACAGATTGACATCAAAGAGATACGGGTTTCAAGCCTATGTCACCCGAAATCTAAAATGCAAGCATCTATTTGGACAGTAGCATAGGAGCTGTTTTTATGTGTTTGTGACTGAAAATGCACTATTGATTCCACCACGTAGGGATTTTGCAAACTGGTTATGGAGGAGAATGCCTCACTTTGTCTTTGCTGTCAACTCACACTTTTTAAAAAGTGCTTTAACTAGTCTGACATTAACAAATTTGTTTTACTTGACTTGTTCATAAATGTCAGTACCTTTATAGACATTTCCTCTCCCAGTGGAAAGGCAAAAACCTGTGTGCTACGGACGGTACTGCTAGAGTAGTGTCCTGTAACAGTATGTAAATGAGGACTGGCTGTCAGCCCCATCCCTCCTCCTTGCTCATTCTCAGGGTGCTACCATCGCTCCACCCACTTGGAGCTCTCAGAAAGGAACTTTCTGGCTCTCTCATTCACTATATTTGCTTTCGAGCTGATTCATGAGTCATTCAAAAATAAGTTTGGACGTTTTATAGTTTTCACACTTCATTTCTTTTTTTAAACTTTACTTCTGAAGTATAATTTACATAAAATAAAATTCACCCATTTCAATTGCACAGTTTAATGATTTTGAGTAAAGTTACAGAGTTGTGCAACCATCACCCCAGCCCAATTTTAGAACAGCTTCATCACATACTCCTACTCTTAGCTTCAGGAAACTGCTACTTTGTTTCTGGAAGTTTGTTTCTTCTAGCTGTCTCATACAGAAGGGTCCTGTAATATATGATCTTTTGTGCCTGGCTTCTTTTACTTAGCACAATATTTTTAGCATTCATCCATGCGCTAGCATGTATCAGTACTCTATTCCCATTGCAGAGTCCTAATCCTAGTCCTATTCCTATTGCTATTGCCCATTGTATGGATCTACCACATTTTATGTACGCATTTATCAGCAGACAGATTTTGGGGTTGCTTCCGGTTTTTGGTTTTTTGTAAAACTTCTCCAAAAAGTCATATACAAGTTTTTATGTGGACTTCATTTGTATTTTTTTATCAGCTACATTCCTCAATTTTATCTTGCCTCTGTATTCACCATAGCTTTACAAAATCAAGCATATTTAAAAGAATGTATCACGGGCTCTGAAGGTGAAGCCCACAGAAAAGATTTTCCAACAATACTTTCTACAGTTCTACACAGACCACCACTGAACCTTTTAAAATATAGACTCCTGAAGACAATGTTCTGAAGAAATATTATACGTATATGTGTGCGTTGGTTGTAAAACAGTTAATCTTGTGTGTACTGCTTGCTTACACCGCTCCTGGAATCTAGGACAGTTTAGCAAAGTACCTTGCTCAATAAATATTTGCTGATTGATTTTTAAAATGCCCACCGAGGTTCCTTTTGGAAAGTAAAATATCAAAAGGGTCAATATTTAACAGCATTTTTCCATTTTGTGTAAACAGCTAAAGTCCTCTGAGCGAACACGACAGGCTAGACAAAGAGCCCCAAGTCACAGTTACCTATTGGGCAACCTTATCGATCTTCCTTCAGCTCAGTGGCCCAATCAAAGCAATTGCTCGGCGGCTCGGAGGGGCAGTTTGTGCTGGGCCAGTGGGCTGGCTGAGTGGCCCCCAGGTTATGCCTGCCCGAGAAACAGAGGAGGCCATTTCTCCTGGCAAGAGCCTGCTCTGCGCATGTGTGTTTCCCTAGACGGCTGACTGGCCTGGAACCAATATTGGCTAACTTCATCTTAGTTTCTCCCTTGCTCACAGTTCTGAGGATGTATGGTTAGATTTGGGTTGTGAAACAGACTCCAGCCACAAGGAAATGGGACCTGCTCCATGGCCTTGCTGGCTGACGTTTTAGCCCACATTGGGTCTGGGCATTGCTAATGCCCCTATGCCTGTGGTCTGTGGGCTCTGGGGCAGCCTTCAGTAAAAACCATCTTTAACTGCACAAGTGGGTTTTCCCTGTGCTCAAGGAAACAGAGAATGGAAACACAGCCCACAGGTCTGCCCACAACATGTGCTTTGTCCAGGACGGCCCCAAGTGCAGGCAGGCCACAGAGCCTCCACAGCCAGCTCTCTCCACCACCGTGCAGTTTCAAGTTAGCCCCGCTTTAATCTTCAAAACACTTATCCATATGCATATTAATTTTTTATTAATGCAGGTTTTAAAATTTATGATCAAATGTATTTAAATAATTCTATTTCTTTCCCCCAAAATATTAAATTTCACTCCTTAGTGGATAGTAATTAAAAATCAATACACTCAACATTTTATTGTTTCCTTATTATGCATTTATCTCCCTTAAAAAAGTAGTAGCTTCCCCCATATATCGTTTCAATTTTTTCACTTGCAGTTATTGAAAAATGGAAGATTCTAGAAATTTTAAAAATGCATGTAATTTTAAAAAAATTTTTTTAAATTATGTTTTGTTCTGAGTAGTATGATGAAATCTTACAGTGCTCTATTCTGTCCCACCTGAGTATAACTCATGCCCCTGTCAATAAGATATTTTTGACAAAGAGACCACATTCATATAACTTTTATTATAGTATATTGTTGTAATTTTCCTACTTTAAATTTTTAATCTCTTATTGGGTCTAATTTATCACTGAACCATTATCATAGTGTGTAGTGGTGTAGGGGGAAAAGTATATAGAGAGTGGGTACAATCTGGCGTTGCAGGCATCTATTGAGCGTGTTGGAAAGTATTCCCCATGGATGGGGGGGATTCTTGTATATATATGTTACTTATTAGCCAATCAAGTTTTTTCTCTGCCGTTGCTGTGGTCTTACCAACTCTATCCTTATAATACTGTAGTGCTTTTTACTTTTCCCTTGAATGATAATCCTCAGTGTCTTTCTTTGAATTTTTGACTCATCCGCCATAGAGCACTGTTTGTTTTTGTTTACCTATCCTGCTTCCCTTCTGGGAGAAGCACACACTTCCCTCCTGGTAACACTCTGTTCCTGTCCTCCGGCCACATAGTCCACGTGACCCTTTTCTCTTCTTACCTAACTGTGACCTCCTGGCTCAGGAATAGGCGGCGACCTAATTTGGCCAATCGGAGCCCTTTCCTATAATTTCTCCAACCGGAACTAAAGGGGGAAAGGGTTCTTTGCTCTCTGGTTAAATCTTACTTGCTTAAGCAAGTCCCAGATGGGCTTTGTGGCTCACCATCAAAAGCCTTGCCTTGTATACCTGCTTTTTTTCCTTATAATCTTGCTCACAGTCTTTCTAGTCTTAGAACTTTATTATTGTTTTTTAATATTTTTTAATACTGAGAATCAAACCCATGGGGTGTTTTACTACTGAACCACATCTGCAGTCCTTTTTTTATTTTTGATTTTGAGACAAGGTCTCACTAAATTGCCCAAGCTGGACTCAAATTTCCCTTCCTCCTGCCTCAGCCTAACAAGTAGCTGAGATTACGGTGTGAGCCACCACACCTGGCGATTACATATCTTTTAATTAGCAAATTTTTCAAATGCCATTTTGCTTTGTCTCTGGCGTACTGGCTCTGAGGGTCACCAGAGATGAGATGAGGAGAGCAAGGCGTTTGGAAACTATGTAACTATGGAACAGTGCAGGGAATTGATGTTCAACGAGGGGAAGAAACAGTCTAGGGGAAAAGGTTGTGGATGTAAGCTATTCCCAACTGTTTGAAAGTGACTGTGTGGCAAAAAAAAATAGAGTTGTTATCTGTCATGTTGTAGGGGAATTAATTCTCATGGGTGGAATTTGTACAGAGGCTGATTCCTGTTCTTTATTAAAGTGCTTTCTTATAAACCAAATTGTACCCAAAAATGAAGCAGACCTCCACTCAAAAAGCAAAATTTCAAGAGACCTGGAGGTTACCTTTTTAAGAACCCCTGGGTGAGGGACATAACCTTGAGGGTCTTCTAAACTTTTCAGAGTCTACGGTGTTAAAACTGAGAAGAAGGTGGGGGTGTTGCTGGTGAAAGATCTCAGAACGTGAAACTCTCCCTAGGATTAGAACCGGGCTCTGTCTAAAATAGAAACAGGTCCACATCCTGTATCCTGCATCGGCAAGTGACTGGCCATTAACTTCTTTGATTTTATGCTCTTTCACTGCTGCCCATAATGATTTTTATTTGGTATAATAGAAAGATAAAATGCTTGATGATACTTAAATAAGTGGTAGATGGAGGACATTGCCTCTCTGGATCTCAGTTTTCTTGTACATAAAATGTGAAACTTGGACTATCTGGATAATTTCCTAGTAGGGATCATAGTGAGAGAACTAAGAGAGAATCCTGAAGAAGCAGTGATGAGAAGCTGCAATCCCCAGTGTTTCATACTTGTTACTTTACCTGTCTTCAGCCAGTGGAAACAACATAGGAAAGGTGCACAAAGGGAGGGAAAGATAGAACCCAAGGGCATATATACAAGATTGGTCACATAATTGTAAAACCCAGTTCAAAATGAAGATGCAGGGCCCCATGTTCAAAAATGGTAAGAATTTCAAGAGAGCAATAGTAGAGTATTGGACTGAGCACAAATTAAGTTTGAGGCAACTACACAGGTCAAACGCTAATGAAACCGGCCTGGGATGTATGACAAAACACTTTACTAATTGGACATGTTTGAAACAATGGATACGGGCTGAGGCGTAGTTCAGTGATAGACCATGTACTTAACACACACAAGGGCCTGGGTGCAATTCTCAGCACCCAAAAACAAAAGGAAAGAAGAAAAGCATCTGTAGATTTGAGGCTCCTTGTCTGGATGACTGTGAAACTCTGTTTTGGCTGTGATAGAAGATGCTTCAATGGCTAGAGGCATTTCTCAGTGGTGGAGTGCTTGCCTATTGTGCGTAAGGTGTTGGGTTCTACCAGCAGTACCACAAAAACAAACCAATAAACAAATTCAAAGCTTCAACCAACATCTGAATACTAAAAAATTTGTAATTCTGTAAGTAAACAATAAAAGAAGCCAAGTAAGTCCCCAGTAATTTCTACATTTCTCTGAGTCATCCAAAATTGCAACGATCATGGCTTTGGCTTATTATGATGATCTGTCTCCAATGAAGGAGATTTGCCTGTATTGTTTAAACATACATCTTCAGTTGTCTTCATTTAGGATGAAATGCCTCCCTTTACCCTCTCCTCTGGATTGGTGTCAGTGAGCCACTTTTTTTCCTCGTACTCATTCAGTAACTACTTCCTATACCTTAAGCAACTTTGTTAAGCACGTCACATTGTGCTAAGTACTTTGAGGCGCAGGGTGCCAGGTCCCAGTTGAGGGTGGTTATGGGGTAGGGGAAGAGTTGGCTAAAGGAAGAGAATATCATGAATTAAGGGAGAAACTTGAAGTCTTATGCTAGGAAATGGCTAGCTGAAGTCCAGTGTGGCTGGAGTGTGGGGCAATAGGAAAAATTATGGAAAGGGCGGCTGGAACCGATAGTGCAAGGTCTGTGAGTGCCAGACGAGTTTGTCCTTGATCACATGCACAAGAAGGTTTTATGAGCAGAGAGGTGCCAAGATCAGTGTTTTCCTGTTAGGAATTTAATTTGTCAGTCACCCTCAGTACTAATAAGTGATAGCTATTATTATTATCATAAAATTCTTATGTACTAGTTTAAACATCATTTGTTTATTTAGAAAAAGGAACCGCAGTAATGTGCAGCACTGCCCTTTCCCCATAGTGTCTCCAGTCTGGTGAATTACCAACTCTTAGGGTGTATTTGTCCATTTCTTTAGGTCCTAATTTCTCAGTATGGAGCACTCGCATGTTGTTCATTAAACTCATTTCCATGAATTTTGATTTCTACTATTAGAAATAATACTTTAAAAAGCATGCCAAATTGTTTATTGGTAATATATAGAAATAAAATTGATTTTTTAAATGTCAACATTGTATCTTACAACCTTGCTAAATTCATTTATTTATAGTAGGCTCAAGTACTGGGGGTACTTTTTAGAGTTTAAAAAATCGTTTTCTATGTGCACAATCATGTTGTCTATGAATACAGTACTTTTATATCTACCTTTGTAATCTTTAAGCCTTTTCTTTCTTTTCCTTGATTTATTTTCCACGTCAGTACTAACAGAAGTATAGAGCAGACATCTTTTGCCTTGTTTCTAATCCCAGCTGAGAGCATTCAATTTTTTATCAGTAAGCATGTTGTTAGCTTGTAGCTGCCTTTTGTCAGATTGAGAAAATTCCCTTCCTTTTCTAATTTTCTGAAAGTTTTCAGTGGATTTCATCCATTTTTCTGCATGTATTAATCTGATGATTTTCTATTCCATTAATGAGGTGAACTACATCGATTGATTTTTATTACTGAACTAACATTATATTCCTCTATGCAACCTACTTGATCATGACACATTATTCTAATGGACTATTTCTGGACCCCTGTCCATTTCCCCACTGCTGAGGGTGGAAATATAGGTCCTGAGCATGCTGGGCAAGAGATCTACCACTGAGCTACATCCCCAGCAGCATTATCCTATATATTGCTGGATTCAATGTTACCTTGTTAAATAATAAATATTATTATAAAAATTCTAATCATATATGCACCAGAAAGCAGACCCCAAACTTCATAAAGCAAAAGTGACAGAATTAAAATGAGAAATACGCAATTCAGTAATAATAGCTGGAGGGGGGTAGGAATTTAGCTCAAGTAGTAGAGCGCTTGCCTCCAAGTGCAAGGCCCTGAATTCAATCCCCAGAACCCCCCAAAAATAAAAATCATAGCTGGAGACTTGAATACCTCACTTTCAAAAATTGATAGAACAACTAGGCAGAAGATCAACAAGGAAATAGAAGACTTGAGCTGTACTAACAACCAAACATCCTAAAAGATATCTATAAAACACTACAAGAGCAAAATATACATTCTGCTCAAAGTGCATGAAACTTAATTCAGATTATTCCACATGTGAGGCCATAAGATAAACGTTGCTAAATTTTCAACACTTGAAATTATCATGTGAAGATATTCTTTGACTACAATGAAATGAAATTAGAAATCAGTTCTAGAAAGAAATTTGGGAAATTCATAAATATGTGGAAATTAAAGTATACACTCCAAATCCCCATTGGGTCAAAGAAGACATTCCAAGGGAAATTAGAAAATACTTTAAGATGAATGAAAAAAATCCAACATTACAAAAGTTAGTTTGGGACCCAAGATTAGTTTAACATTAAAAAATACATTAATGTAATGCATCATATCAATAAAATAAAAGAAACCACATGATTATCTACTTGACAGTAAAAAAAGAAAAGCCTGGAAAATATGCAACTGCTTGCAAAATAAAAAAAATCGTTAAACTATGATAAAAAGGGTACTTCCTCAGCTTGATAAAAGCATCTATTAAAAGTCCAAATTAACATTGTGTATAATGATGGATGATTAAAAGATCAGCACCAAATCAAGGACATCTCCTTTTTCTACTTCTTTTCAACATTTTACTAGAGTAACAGAGACCCAAATAGGTAGCCGAACTTGATGGAATTTTAACCAGGTAAGAGTTTAATCAGATAATTTCTGTTACCTAGACTGAGGAGTCCAAGGCTGAGAAGGTGAGTCCTCTGTGTCAGGAATTCAAGCTCCTTCCATGTTACTACTCTACAGTTTTGAGGTTTGAACACATGGTCAAAGAAGATTCATCATGACCATACTCCAGGCTGGAAGGAGGAGGAGAGACAAAAGAGGCTGCTTCTTTCTTTTTAAAGCTGTGAGCAAGGCGTAGCACACATTTCTGTACAGATCCCACTGGCCTGAACCTAATTCCATAGCTATAACAATGAAGAATAGAAAAAACGTAATTGTTAGTTGGACAGCCAGAGACCCAGCTTACACTTTCTTACCGAAAAGCAGTAGGGGAATGGATGCTGGAGGGCCAATAGCAGACCTTCTGACACTGCTGTGGATCCTGCTGTGGATCCTGCTGTTGGAA
>PVJO010018382.1:0-36820 GCA_004026905.1 Hystrix cristata | reverse complement strand
GACAGGCGCCGCCAAGCCACCTAGCGAGTGGCGTTTGGATGTCTTTCAGAGCCTTCGCAGGGATCGTCAGAGTTCTTCTCTACGTTGCCCACATTCCTGCCTGGCCTGCTTCTGTCGCAGGCCAAGAACTGATCGTACCTCTTGCCAGAGGGGAAAAAATTGAATTGAGGTGACATGCAGGCTGTTTCAGCCTTTCCTTGTGCAGCTTTCCCTGAGCACCTGAGTTTCTCTCCAGCTAGCAGCCCAGGTTTCTGAGCTAAGACAGCTCTCACCCCAGGAGAGAGCATGGCGGCTTTGTGCTGTGTTAGCAGTGGTTGTGTTTTGCATAAAATGTCGGTCTTAACCACCTGTATGGGTCTACCCACCAATGAGGCCCTGGTTTCATTTCAGAAGCACACAAAGGGGTGAACCACTGTCTTACCATTCTGTATTGCCTTAGCTACTGAAGCCACTCAGAAGACTCTCTCTATATATATATCTCATTACCACTCTGAGCAACTGGCAGAGAGAACAGGTGGCACTTGGGCACACAAGTCTTCATGTAGACATCGAATCTCCTCCAAAGACAGAAGCTTGGGCCTTGTCCATGATAAGACCTCTCTACTCCTCCTTATTTTGGCTTGGAATTACTTTCTGGCTGTTCTAATCATTGATCCACACCATGTAACAGTATATAGTGCCCGGAAATTACCAAAAGTCCAAAATGTTAAGTGTTTTCATGTAATGTAGCATCCTTGGCATCATTTCCCAATACTTGCCCCTTCTCCACTGTTTTCTGTCATGTGTGGATGTGGGTGTACATGTGTAAATATGATTCTCTACTGGTTATGCTGACATGTAATCCACCTGAAACTGGCCGGATTTGGCTCGTGGCCATGTTCTGTAGGGAAGGCATGGGTTCTTAGAGGGACTGCTTCCCACTGGAATTCCCTAGAACTGGGAGTGGGTTGGGCAAACATTTTGCATAGGTACAGTGTTGACTTGCCATTTCATGGTTTGAAATGGCACATTAGGGTGCTGAATATGATGCTGCCTTGCAGACTAAAAGGTTGAAGACCTCGAGCTAAGTTTTATCTTATAATATGGGCTGTGCCCCAGTGGAAACTAGTGCCTTTTGTAAGGGAGGTTTGGATGATGAGATATATCCTCTGCAGTTGAGGACTGTGGCATGTGGTGGCTGAGCAGAGTGCCTGGGTGTAGGCTTCCCCCTCAGCATACCTGGCAAGGTGTGTGATGAGCAAGCTCTTACACTGAAGGGCTCTGGGCTTTGCTCAGACCTCACAGGTGTCTAGATCACCCTTCACCATCATTCCGTGATCCAATGGCAGTGCTCTGTGCAGACTGCTGCCTTTCCTGGTGTTCTGTAAAGGGCTTCCATCTGGGCTGGACCCAGTTTTTTTAATCTAGAAGATGCCCCTGCAGACAGCCAGGACCTTTGTATTTTGTATTCTATTCTACAATAGAACATTCCCTCAGCAATGACCATTTGTATCTATTGTTTTTGTTTTAACACACACTGATTCATACTAATAAATATTTTAAGTTTTACCAAGTTTGTCTGTTTCTTATTATGATGTTCAGTAGAATAATTTTCTAGGACTTTTTTTCTCTTCCAGAGAAACATGTATACCTATACAAAGAAAGATGTATAAGATGCTCACAGATGCACTCTTTGCAATAGCAAAATGCTGTTGCCCCCTAAAGAAATAAAGTGTGGCATAATCACACAGTGAGAACTGTGGGATAATTAAAATAAATGCATCATCTTTAATGTACCAACATGCACCTCAGAAACACAATGTGAAATGCAAGGCTGCCGTCCCACTCCCTGAGGGAGGCATGCTTATGGTGGTCTGTGTAGTTGTGTTAGTCAGCTTTCCTGCTTCTGGTGCAAAACACCCCACACCTGCAACTTTAAGGTCTTGGCTAATGGTTTCAGAAGGTTCCATCCATGGCCTGCTAGCTCCAAGGCATAAACATCCTGGCAAAAGGGTATGGCAGAGCAAAGCTGCTTAGTTCATGGTGGCCAGGAAGCAACACAGGAAAAGCATCACAGAGGAGAGGATCAGGGACCAGATATGGACCCAAAGTCACACCTTCATGAACCACCCAGATGTGTGCTTTACTAATCTCCTAGGCTAGGCAGCTCCCAAACCAAGTTGGCAATTAGGCTGAACCGTCACATTCCATCCTTTGTTTACTTGACACCCAAACACATCCTACTCAATCTCCAAATAAAGATGGTAACAAGCTAGATGTGGTAGCACATGTGTGTAGTCATAGAACTCTGAGAGGCTGAAGCAGTAGGATCACAAGTTTGAGCCCAGCCTGAGAAACTTAGTGAGACCTTATCTCAAAGGATTAAAAAAAAGGGCTGGGGATGTAGCTCAGTGTGGAGGCCCTGGGTTCAGTCACTAGTATGGGGGAGTCATAATTTTACCTAACATGATACAACTTTCTTGCATACAACCAAAAATGCAATAATTCCTTTCCCAAAGTCTCAGCAGTTCTAGCATTGTTCAAAAGTCCAAATCCAAAGTCTCCTCTGGGACTCAAGGCAAACTCTTAGCTGTGAACCTCTTTAACAATCAAAAAACAAATTACATTACCCTGATGTTCAATGGCACAGAGTAAATATTTCCATCCCCAAAAGAAAGATAATACAGCGATATAAAAGAATCAAACCACAGAAAGACCAAAACCCAGCTGGGTTAATGACTAAAACATTAAGGCCAGAAGCTCCATACTTGGCATCTAGAGGACGTGGTAGTAAAATATGAGTCCCAAAGGGCTTGGATGGCCTCACCCCTACAGCCTTTCTGGTTGCAGCCCACATGGCCTCTCTCTTGGGCTGGCTGGCTTTTTTTGTTGCTGTTGTTGCCAGTGGTTTTTCGTAGCAGACATCTCATGTTTCTGGCATCTCCTGTTTCTTGGGGTCTCCATATACCTGTGGCATCATTCCCACAGCTTCGTGCACCCTCTTCTCAAGGGCACATGGCCTGGTAACCCAGGCCTTACTGTGAAGTATGAGCGAAAGCCTCTCTGACTCTATGACTCTTGAATTCTGTATACCTGTATAGTCAGTATCACATCAATGATGCCAAGGTCTGCTGCCCGCTCAAGCAGTAGCCAGACCAGTACTCATGCTGCACACTGAACATTGAGCTGACTTGAAATTTACTCTGCCATCTCAATTAGTTCATCACCCTGAAATTAGGCTTCTCTCAAAGTCTCAGGACATGAGCAAAATGTAGACAAGTTTTTTTGCCAGAGTGTAACAGACATGGCTTCCAGTTCAGTTCCCAAGAGTCCTCATTCCCAACTGAAACCTCCTGAGCCTGATCTTTGTTGTCTACATTCCTATCAAGATTCTGGTCTGCTGAGCTCTGACTAGAGTCACTCATCAGGATCTGCTTATAGTACTGCAGTGCTTCTTTAGTCCACATTGCCATACCAGTCCCACAGGCTTCTGGACCATGTGGTAAGGCACAGTCACAGCGATTACTCCACTCCTAATACCAATTTTCTGTGTTTATCAGCTTTCCATTGCTAGTATACTATCCCATAGCAGCAACTTAATGGTGGAGAGGTTTATTCAACTCACAGTTTTGGGGGATTCAGTGCATGGTCTGCTGTCTCCAATGCAGAATCATCATGGCAGAAGGGTGTGGTGAACCTAAGCTGCTTAGTTCATGGCAGCAGCTGGTTAAAAAAGGTGATTAGTTCATTAAAGCTCTGCCCTCACAAACAGATTGATACTATTATCACAAGAAAGAGTCAGAGGGGCTGGGGACTTAGCTCAGTAGTAGAGCGCTTGCCTAGCGAGAACAAGGCTCTGAGTTAGAACCCCAGCATGCCCCCTGCCAAAAAAAAGAGAGAGTGAGTGATCACAAGAGTGGATTTGTCATAACAGATCTGGCCCTTGCCTGTCTGCTCACTCAATCTTGTGTTTCCTTGCTCTATTTCCTGCCTGCTGCCATGAGACAATGCAGTTAGAGGCCTGCATTTCCAGCCTTGAGAACTCAGAGAAATAAATCTATTTTCTTTGTAATGTACTCATTGTTGTATTCTGTTGTAGCAGCAGAATGCAGACCAAGATTTATTACTGAATATGCTAAAAGTGGGATAGCTAAAGTACAGATCAAATAATGTCATTTCTTCAACACTGTTTGCTGCAAGTTAGGTAAAGCTCCTACTCTGTGACCTGTGGTAGAATGTCTGTCTCATCTAGCTGTGCCCCATCTCCACACTACTCCTGTCCCCACTACAAGGGCTGTTTTCTCTTCTCCCGGGAAGCCCGCTCTGTCTGCTCCCGTCTGCCTGGTGGATACTCCCTGGCTCTGGGAGGCAGAGAGTCATTCTGGAAGGCTTTCTGGGTCCCCCCCAGAGGGAGTAATAGTCCATCTTTCTGATCACTATAGAGTTGGGGGCAGCAAGTTGGTCTCTAAATTGAGGTCAAATACTGTTGTTCAGAGACTGTGCTTTGCCACGAACACAATAACTTGAGAAGTATTAATTACACTCAGGAGGTTAATTATGTGGTATCTTGGAGGCTCAGAGAAGGAGAACTCGCATGACCCAGGCACACAGTTCCATTGCACAAGAGCATCTGGTGCACTCCATGCCGGGCTCGGGACTGGGGCCACTGAAGCCCATTTCTGATCCTCAAGAATCTTCGGTTTGGGAAGGGAGGAAACATATATGCCTTTTATTAACAGATAGTGTTGATAGGAGGGGCGGAGGGCGAGGATGGAGTCTTGGTCTGTGATGCTTTACTCTTTTGGTTTAAACATTTGTTTTTCAATATTCAGATTTTGAGCTTAGTGTGGACAGTTTGGAAAAGTCATATGGGAATAGCTTCTTTCACATTTATTTATTCAGAAAAGTCAAGGTGGAGATGGTGGCTGCCAGATTTCTATATCTTTTTAGCAAAAATATATTTTAAAACAGGATTTGAAGAGTTAGTATAAATCTTCTTAAACTGCTTCTCATCATACAAGCTGTGATCCATCCATGACTTTAGTCATTTGTTAATTAAATGCCCACTGGGAGGTGAGCATGGTGGCACACGCCTGTAGTTCCAGCAGTCTGGGAGGCTGAGGCAGGAGGATTACAAGTTTTACCTCAGCCTGGGCAACTCAGCAACTTCGCAAGACTGTGTCTTGAAAATACAAGAAATAAAAGGGGATGGGGATGTAGCTCAGTGTGAAGGTCCTGGGTTCAATACTCAGTACTGCCAAAAAAAAAAAAGGAGCAAGAAAATGAAGAAGAAGGAGAAGGAGGAGAAGGAGAAAGAGAGAGAGAGAGAGGGAGAGGAGGAGGGGAGAGAGGGGAGGATGATAAGGAGGAAGAAGAGGAGGGGGAGTAGGGAGAGGAAGAAGGGGAAGAAGGAGAAGGAGAGAAAAGCCCCACTGGGTGCCATAATCACTTCTGGTGAGAATGGGCTCGTGCCCTTCCCTCTAAGTCCAGCACCATGACTCTGAACGTCAAAGCCACCATCAGCACACTGAGAGCTTCATCAATGTCTATTCCAGGTGGTGATCGGAGCTAGAAGAGGAGTTTGGTTTGTCCTTGAGATTCTGTGTCCTAGAAAAGCCTGAAAGCCTAACTGAGGGTCCTGGGAGCTGCCAGGGTCTGTCGCCTGGGAGCTGCAGTCCTTTCTCCCACCGGCACTGCCCACCTCTTGCAATAAACATTGCCAGTGCTGCCTGTAGGCACAGCCTCAGTGTCCACCTGTTCTCCAAGGATTGCTTCTGCAAACACCTGTGAGCTCTCAGGTGGCCATGGGGACAAGCAGGGCACACAGAGGTGCCAAGCTTAATACCCCTGGACAAAGCACTCAGAGGAAGCCTAGAGCTGAGACTACTCTGTCCTCAGCTTGCCCTGGCTGTGAGCTTCCATTGCTCACAGTGGCAGCTAGTTTGATGACTCCCCCCACCAACCTCTCCTGGGATCTTGTCCCAAGTAAACCGGCTGCCCCCCATTCATGTCTCATGATCTGCTTTTTCCTAAGTGTACTGTTATCTAGTCAATGATGAAAAGAAACAAACAGTACATGGCACAACATGGGAGAAGCCGAAATGCATATTGGTAAGTGAAGGAAGCCGATCTGAGAAGGCTCAGATTGTGTGACTCAATAGTGTGGCATCCAAGAAAAGGCAAACTCTAAGGACACCAAGCAAATCTGTGGTTGCTGTGGGTTTGCACAGGGTGCATGTTGACCAGGTGGAGCACGGGAGATGTTTTAGGGCAGTGAAACTATTCTGTATGGTACTGCAGGGGTGAACAATAATTCTAGGCATTTGTCAAGCCCTGTAGGACTTCACAACACAAAGAGTGAATGTGCAAATTTGAGAAAAAGAGTAATATGTGCAAATTTGAGAAAAATCTACAGGGAATTTAGGGAATTCCAGGATTTCATACAGAGTGGGACAAAAGAACTGTGTTATAAACATATGCTACAACTTCACCAAAGGAGGGAAAAAGGAGTTATTGGCCTAAGCAACTCTGGAAATGACTGGAAACTACGAAACTAAAGATAAAATGTACTATACGCAAGCACTATGCTCTAATTAACTATTCTAGGGCCGCTTCTCCAGCTGGCATCCAAATCTTTCCAAACTCTTCTCACACTCCAATTCCAGAGGCTTCTGACCCCACTACTCTGACAGACAAAAATCTGTCTTAGTTACTTTCTCATTGCTGGGAGAAAATACCTGACATCCACAAGTTAAAGGAAGAGAGGTTTATTTTATCTCACAGTTTGTAGAGGTTTCCATCCATAGTTGGCTGGTTCCAAGGCAGGGTGCCCTGGCAGAGGAGCCTGGCAGAGGAGAAACAGTCCATGGCAGGGTATACAGGAACCACCGAGGCTGTCTTTTTTCTGTCCCTTTATATTCCATCCAGCCTGCAAGCCTATTGGTTGGTGCCAGCCAAACCCCGGGTGAGGCTTTCCCCTACAGTAGATCCATCCACTCCAGCACACACAGAACACTGTTAATCCAACTAGGGGACTAATCCAGATATCACATACTCTTAATCCATAGTCACACACTCTAATCCAGCCACCTCCAAAAAGCCCCACCTATGAGTTCATGAGTCTTCTGGGGACCATGTAGATAAAAGCCATAACATAAAGAAATGTAAATTAAAGTACTAAAGGCATTAGTTTGTTTTGTCCCATCAAGTTGCACTTTAATATCTTCCTTCTAGTTATGAACTGTAACTGCTTTTCCTAAAAGCATTTTGGCAACATCTACCTAATGTCTTTAAAATGTCTACCAATTGATCTAGGAATTTGAGCTTTAGAAATTTATTCTGAGAAGAAAATTAAGAATATATGGAAAAACTGATCCATGAATATGTTTAATATTACATTATTATAATAGTGAAGTTTTCAAAGCAAACTTTGTATACATCAGTAGAAAATTATTTAAATAAGTTGTAGTTCATCCATTCCAAGGGACATTGGTCAATCACTAAAAATGATCCTGTAGGTCAGGGGTTGGTAAACCATGGCCCACTGCCTAGCACTGGTTTGGGAGTAAACTCTTGTAGAAACCCAAGGAGGCTTATTTGTTTTTGGTTTTGTTTTAGTTTTTTGAGACAGGGTCTCACTATGTAGCTCAGGCCAGCCTCAATCTTGAAGTGAGCCTCCTGTCTCAGCCTCCTATGTGCTGGAATTACAGGCATACACCACAATACCTGGCTATCCCATTTGTGTATGCAGTGTGGGTGGCTGCCTTACTAGTTTGCTGGGGAAGCTGTAATACGCTACCACAAACTGAAGCGCGTGCACAACAGAAGTGCACCACATCCATCCCAGTTCTGGAGGTTGGAAATCCAAACTCAAGGTGTCCTGAGGGCTGTGAGAGAAGGGTCTGTTCTGGGTCTCTCTCCTTGGCTCGTAGAAGGCCATTTTCCCCACGAGTCTGTTCACATCCAAACTATCCCCTTTTCTGAGGACACTGGTCACATCGGACTGAGGGCCCAGTATGACCCCATCTGCACTAATCACATTTTCAAGGAAGGCTGTCATACGGAGGTGCTGGAGGCTAAGGCATCAGCATAGGAATTTTGAGGGTGACACAAGTCCACCCGTAACAGCTAGTTTTGTGCTACAGCAGCAGATGTGAGCAGCTCTGACCACGACCGTGTGGACTTCGGAGTCTAGCGTGTTATTATCTGGCCCTTTACAGGGAGAGTTTGCTGGCCCCTGCTATCGGTAAGCATGCTTCCACATGAAAAATACTCAAATTATAGTCTTAAAAATGTATTTATGGCAATGCAGTATTTTATTTATTCTGCCTATTAATAACTAATACTTGGGAACAATTACATTGATCAAATTTAAGAAGTCACGCTTATATCTTTTTTTAAAAGTCTCAGTACCAAGTAGTGTAAGAGAAATATTCAAAACAATTAAGGCCAAAGATTTGATGTCAAAAACTTATAAACAAATGCTTGGCATAGTATCCTCCATATAATCCTGGTTTGGCTGCAAGAAGCAATGGCGGCTAAATTCAACGGGAATGCCACCCCATGCTGAGCTGGCTTCTTGGTATTCTCTCTGCTGTTGATTTTTACCACAGTTACCTGTGACTGTATGAACAGAGTGGAGAAGAACGCATCATGTTAATTCCAAATAAGAGCACTGTCTCAGTCACTTTCTCATTGCTGAGACACAATACCCAGCACCTGCAGCTTCAAGGAGGACAAGTTTATCTGGGCTCATGTTTCAGGAGTTTCAGTCCATGTTCTGCAGGTTTAAACATAGAAATGTGCTGGTGGAAAGACCTGGGCAGAGGAAAGCTGCTCATGTTATGGTGGCCAGGAAACAGGGAGAGGAAGGAAGAGCCAGGGGAGAGAGCCAGGTCACACCACCAGGGACCCACCTCTTCAGACCGGGCCCCACCTCCTGACAGCAAGTCAGCGACCTCACCTCCATGATTCTGTCACCTGCCAAATGCCCTCCCTATGACGATGTGAGGCCTTTAGGGGGACATTCTTGATCTAAACTATAACAAGTGCCGACCCAGTTACTACAGTAACAAGGCCATAGGTAATACAACATTAGCCAGTATTTTTGAAGCCAATAGGTTAAGTGTAAGGACTTAGCAAAAATTCAGGAGTAAAAGTCCAAGATAAAATAAACACTGAGTTCTCGCCCAAGCACAGACCAGGAAGGCTTGAGGGGCAAGGGAGGGGAAATGGAGGGAAGGATCAGGGGCAAAGACCTCACCCTGGACTCCTCACCACCAGGGAACAGGTGCCCAGTGAGCCTCTCCAGGAAGAACCACCAAAGTATATTCTTTTTTTTTTTTTTTTGGGGGGGTGCTGGGGATTGAACTCAGGACCTTGCACTTGCTAGGCAAGTGCTCTACCACTGAGCTAAATCCCCAACCCTCCAAAATATATTCTTAATCAAAAAGGACTACAGAAAAGTATCCGTTTTTGGAAATTATCTCATTTGAAAAAATTCACACGTGAATAGAAAACCACAAAGGACATGCATCACATTAATAGTAATGATCCCGAAAGATGAGCACCATGACTAGTTTTTGTTTCCTTTTTTTGCTTATCTATTTTCTAATATTTCTATTATGAATGTATATTGTTTTGTGCGAAGTATAAAACTGAAACTTGTGTGAAATCCGCATCTTGTATGAAATCCACCCTGTATCCAGTCCACGCCAGTCCAGCTGCCTGGGGACACTGCCACCTCCCTTCCCTTGCCACAGGTTGTGGGTGCAGACTGGACCCCCATGGATGCAGCTGCTTGAGGAGGCCGCCACTCCCTCGGGCTCTGTCTCTGCCTGTGGGGATGCAGTGGGGCAGGGCGGGAGCAGAACCCCAGTGTTCCTCTCTGGCAGGGTCCTGGGAGTCCTTCCTGGGTGTTGAGCCTAAACAGGAGCTGTTTTCAACTGTTTTACAATCTCCTAAACCAATCTGCACCAGTGCCTGGTTGCTCCTGTTTTCTGAGACATAACCCTGGCTGATATACGGGCTTTCCGAGCCATGTGGAGACAAGACTGTGTTGAAGGGAAACACACATTTTCTGACAAGTCGAATGAAAGTTATTCCAAGCCATCAATATTTCAAGTGGCTTAGAATCCATTCACATCACAGAAGAAGAGTAAAGATAACCAGAGCAACTCTGCCAAACCCAAAATGCAACAAAGATCTCCAAACATAAACGTACCAGGGTCACGGATTTCCTCGCTTTTACCAAGACATGCAGATGTAATGTAGCTTGAAATATTTTCTGAAATAGCTCAACTTTTCCCCAGGAGCCTCCTCTCAATGGGTTTAGGAAGGGACAATAAGGAGCAGGGATAATGGACTGAACGAACCCGTTTGTGGAATTTCAGCATCAAGAACAGTTTTTCACTGGGGTAGAAGCTTGAGGCTGCAGCGAGCTCCCTTGCCCCGTCACACGTGGGTGCACAGGGCTGTGTGGGTTAGCCGTGGCCAGGTGCTTGAAGGTGTGCAGGGTTTCCAAATGCCTAGCATGCCCTCTGCAGTCCCATCCACACCTCCTGCTGCTGTTGGCCCTTGCTGGGTGGCCCATGCTGCATGGGAGGTGCAGTTTGTCTGCACATGGGCTCCTCCCTGCCCTTTATGTGGAGCCCTGAACCAACACTGTCTGGTTGGGTGTCCCTCTGAGCACATCGATCAACATCCGTGCCCGGGTGTCAACCTGGAGAGAGGCTAGGACACAGGTACCTGTCTTCGTGCTTTTCACGTCCTCCTCGCCATTAGGGACTCTCTTCTGTGTCACCATCTACTCCCTCCCCAAAAGCTGGAGCCCTGTACAAGGCAGAGTCCAAGAAGACAAATTAATTTGCTAATGAGCCAGGTTCGAAGATACTGTCTTTTTTGCTTCTCTTTAGTGACGGGGATTGAACTCGGCCTTGTGCATGCTAAGCAAGTGCTTCACCATGCACTAGCCCCAGTCTGTTGTCTTCTTTTTAAACTAATAGAGCTGCTCACAAGAACCACCCTGGTCTGGATAAGTGTCTCTAAAGGCCTATCATCACAGGCTTGGCTCTTGGCCCACGGCGCTTTTGGAGGGCAGGGAACCTGTAAGAGTTGGGACCTAGTGGGATGTTTCTGGTCCTCTGGGGATGGCCCTTTGAAGGGTGTACTGGGCCCCGCCCTTCTTCTTTCTCTTTTTGCTTACTGGCCACCAGGGCGTGCTGCCTGCCTGCAGGCTCCAAAACAACTGGCCTGGCGGCTGGCTGTGACGAAAGCGCCAAGCCTGCAGCCAAGTAAATCTTCCTTCTCCTCAGGCTGATTATCTTGGGCGTTTTTGCTGCAGTGATGGAGAGTTTAGAAACACAAGAATTTACGTGAAACACGTCCAACCTCATTGTTGCAGTTCCTTTCTCCAAACTCTTATTAAGAAGAAAGGCATCGACGAGGCAGGCGTCTGAGGTTCATCTCATCCTCTGCTCTGCACATGCTGAACGGGAGGCCTCTCGGCCGTCGGGACCTCTGCGTACAGAGCCAGATGCGTCCTGCTCTGTAGAACATCAGGTGGGAAGCTCTGCCGGGCTTAGCCCAGTGCTTCCTGGCGAACCGGAGGGAAGTATGAGCTCTTGCCTGGAGGAGGATTAATGTTATCAAGAAATATGGGCTGGTACTGCCAGGATCTTTTCCCATCTGAAGCCTCTTAACGCGGTGTGCTTCTGTCCAGAAGTCCAGATAATGGAACCACTGCTGTTAACTGTTTGGAAGCTTCTACAGACAGTGGGGACATCTTACCATTCAGACAGCCCTCTGAATTCCACCATGCATATCACCAGGTGAAATGAAAACAGATGGGAATTTGCTCAGAATATTTGTTGAGCATGCAGAATTCCACTTGGACATGTGGCACCTTGGCCTGGGCAGGCTATGCAGAGTGAGGAGAGAAAATGCACATATGGCCCCAGGCTGATGAAAGGGGGGCTCCTGCAGGAAAGGCTTTTTTATGTGTCCATTCTGAGCAGTGCTGGGAATTGAATCCAGGACTAGCACATGCTAGATGAGAGCTCTGCCTCTGAGGAAAGGTATTTTGATGCAGATTCCAGAGTGGGATGGATGTGACTGAAGGAACTACAACCAGACACAAGGATGCCGCTCCCCTCCAGGAAAGGCTGGATGGTGGGAAACTTGGACGTGCCCAGGAGAGAGAATACAGGTGAAGCTTACGTTGTTGAGAGGGGGAGAAGGGCTATCTGGCAGGAGGTGACAATTGCCAGAGTGTCATGAGGAGACACTTAGGAGCTGCTTACAGTAAGTGCTATGGTCTGGGTGGTTTGTCCCGCACAGGCTCCTGCGTTGGAAGCTTTGCTCCCAGGGTGGCACCGTTGAGAGGTGGTGGGACCTTTTAGAGGTGTTTAGAGGTGGGGCCTATTGGGAGTTGATTAGGTCATTGGGGCACCGCCCTTGGAAGAGACTGAGGTAGTTCATATGAGACCCTGAGCTAGTTCCCTTGAGAGGGGTTTTTTTTGTGTGTGTGTGCTGGGGATTGAATTCAGGGCCTTGCACTTGCTAAGCAAGCACTCTAACCACTGAGCTAACTCCCCAGCCCTTGAGATGCTTGTTTAAGAGTATGAGTCTGGCTCCTCCACCTGTTCTGGCTTCCCATGTCATCATGTGACCTCTCCTTCTTGATGTGCTCCACTGGTATGCATCTATCCACTATGATGCCTTCACCAGAGCTGAATGGATGCTGGCACCATGCACCTGGAGTCCCAGAACCGTAAGCTAAATAAATCTCTTCTTTATAAAGTACCCAGCCTCAGATATTTTGCCATAGTAGCAGAAAATGGACTAAAACAATGAATGAGTCATAAAGAGAAAGCCTGGGCCAGAGAATCCTGGAAGGAGATTCTAGAAGGGCTGGGTCATGTTATCCAGCCTGGACAGAACATTTAGCAGAGTACATTACAGGCCAGGGTGGCAGGACAGAGCATGGGCCTTGGGACGCCCCCATCCTGGGTTTATGACCTGGAGTGAGCTATGTAGTTTCCTCAGTTGTAAGGTACTGATCATAATGGTGCTTACCTCAGTGGCTAGCTGTGCTTTAGGAAATAATGCCTGGGATTTTGTATCTACAGCCTCAGGCAAGTGCGGCCACCAGCATGAGACCACCATGAGTCTCCCGGACATCACTGTTGGGAGTACCGATACAGGAACCCAACTGTAAAGTTCTTCTTGAGTATAATTCTGATGTTAGTTTGCATAGATTGGAAAACGGTGGAAGGTATAATCTCACCAAGAGGCATCAGTGAAGGAGCAGGAATGGATGTAGATAAGGAGCTGGAGATGGAAAATGCTCAAACCGGAGCCTCAGAAAAACCAGAAACAAGACTGGACCTTCGAGAAGAAATGCAGGAAGGTGACCCCGACGGTAAGAGGGCAGGGAAGGGGTCCCTTAGGAGCCCGTGCTCTTGGGGAGTAGGTGGCCGGGTTGTGTATATAAATGATACGAGCGATCACACTCTGCCCAGCCTTCTGTTGGATGAAGTTATTGAAATTAATACATTGCTCATCACACTTCATTTGTGATCTCACTCTGCCCAAGACTAGAAAATCAAAAACCCTTTTTGTTTCTTCTTTTGCATTTTTATTTTATTTATTTACTTTTTTGTTCAGAAAACCCATTACAGGTCCCATCCAGCAATGTGGCTCCTCTGGTCCCGGAGTTCTTGGACACAGCACAGGCCAGGGAGAGGAAGGCCTTTCCCCCCATGGTGAGCAACATGTTCCACATGTCCACAGAGGAGTCTGAGTTCCCACAGAGGGGCAACGATGTCCCCAAGTTTCCAGCAACCACTACGCACCACAAGAAAGGCAACATCTTTGGATCCTCTGCTAAAACCACACAGCCCAAGCACAGCAACACACCCAAGTTCATGGCAAAAACTCCCCAGCCCAAACAGGGGAATATCCCCAAGTCTTCTGCAAACACCATCCAGCCCAAAGAGGGGAACATCCTCAAGCCCACAGAGAAAACCATCCAGTTTAACCTGGGGCGCATCCGTAAGTCCTCAGTAAACACCATCCAGCCCAAAGAGGACAACATCCCCACATCCTCAGAGAAAACGACTCAGCCCAAGGAGGGTGGCATCCTCAAGTCCTCAGAGAAAGCCAACCAGAAGTTCAACCTGAGGAATTTCCTCAAGTCCTCAGCAAATACCATCGAGTCCAAGCAGAGTAATGTCCCCAAGTCCTTGGCAAAAAATACCCAACCCAAACAAGGGAACATTCCCAACTCTTTAGTAAATACGACCCAGCCCAAAGAAGGTGACATCCCCAAGTCCTCAGGGGAAACCACCCAGCTCAGGGAGGGTGACATCCCCAAGTCCTCAGGGGAAACCACCCAGCTCAGGGAGGGTGACATCCCCAAGTCCTCAGGGGAAACCACCCAGCTCAGGGAGGGTGACATCCCCAAGTCCTCAGGGGAAACCACCCAGCTCAGGGATGGTGACATCCTCAAATCCTCAGAGGAAACCACCCAGCTCAGGGAGGGTGACATCCCCAAGTCCTCAGGGGAAACGACTCAGCCCAAGGAGGGTGACATCCCCAAGTCCTCAGAGGAAACGACTCAGCCCAAGGAGGGTGACATCCTCAAATCCTCAGAGGAAACCACCCAGCCCAAGGAAGACACCATCTTAAAACTTGAAAAAGAACCAGTGGAGTCCCCTGAGGTGGATGTAGTGAAGGCGATCACGGGCAAGGAGGACTTTGAGGAGGCGCTCAAGGAGGCCGGGGAGAGGCTGGTGGTCGTAGACTTCTCGGCTACGTGGTGTGAGCCCTGCAGGAGCATCCGACCTCTTTTCCATTCCCTGTCTGTGAAACACAACGATGTGATGTTCCTGGAAGTGGATGCTGATGACTGTGAGGAGCTGGCGAAAGACTGCCAGGTCTTTTGTCTCCCAACCTTTCACTTTTATAAAAAAGAAGAAAAGGTGGCTGAGCTTTGTGGTGCCCATAATGAAAAACTCGAAGCAATAATTTCAGAATTAAAGTAACCATATATTCTGAGAACACTGCAAACTGCAGGTTATAGCTTATGTTTTTTTCTTAATTTACAAAAAAGAACAAGTAGAATGAATTCTGTCTAAATGACACAGTATGTAAATTGTGAGTGTGGAGACTAGCCCCTCCAAGCACAAGGCATTAGAGCACATCGTGACCGTGGTTCTGTTGGTAGGAGAGAGAGAGATTAGAAATTCCTTGAGTGGAGATCGGAAGTCCTCTTCTTCATCTTGATTGTTTTTCCATTCGCCTTTGAAAATTCTGCTCCTTAAGAGTTTGGAACAACACTGGAAATTTAGAAAATTCTTCTATAGCTGTATATGGCTAAAGACAAGTAGAAAGTTCTTTGCCCATGCACGCATGTCTATGAGGGCTCTGAGCAGATTCTTTTGGACATAGTTTGGAAGAGTCACATCTAAACTCACCTCCTCCTCATGCAGGGCATGCTACAGAGGTGCCCAAAGTCCAGGGCTCTGTTCCCAGACTGCCGGTCCAGACTCTGTACTGAAGCCCACTCATCAAATGCGAGGCAAAGCTCATTGCTTAGAGGTCTCAGAGACTTGAGTTCATGTGACCCTCGGTGGGTTATGACATCGGCACCCTGGTGGCAAATTTCCTACTTTGTTATCCTGGTAGCTGGGTTCCTAATTTCTCCCTGAGCCCAGAGGCCCAGGTGTGGCCCCCAGGTGGTGGCTTGGTTTGAGGGGCTGTTATTTGCTAAATGGCTTGGTTGAGGTCTTTACATCAAGAACCGTGTGCACTTTGTATGGACAACCGGATGTGTTTGGCTCAGGACACGCACCGGTGATCCAGCGGCTTCTGGGAGCTGCCTTATACCCTTTTGCTTTTCTTTTAATTCAAAGAACACTGTTCTTGTTGACAAGAGATCTGCCCTTTTAATACATTTTTAAGCAGCCACTACCATATTGCTAACCCCAGGCACTGTGTTGCACAGCTGATCTCTAGAATCCGTTCATTGTGTAGAGCTGAAACTTTACACCTATTGAACAGTTATTCCCATTTCCCCTTTGCCCCATCAGGCAGCCACTATTTTATTTTCCACTGGGTTAGAATGGGTTTTAAAAATACGGATTTGTTGCCAATATTTTAAAAACTGTGATTCCCTTTAAAGCCTAGATTTCTAGTTTTTCTTGAAAAATATTAAGATTTGGCATCCTGAGACTTGCATTACTTCAAGAAACAAATCTCATCTTGGGGGCTGAGTGGCAGCTTCCTCGCTGTGGGGGCTGTATCCTCTGGTCCTCTGTCACACAGCCTGGCAGGCTTCATTTGTCCTCTCATATGGCAATATTTAGGGTGAGTCTGAGAATGGGGCTGCCGTCACCCTGACTCCTGTTCCTAGGCTGACACTCCTTGGGAAACCTCAGGCACAGGCCTCCTTGGCAGCATTGTCAGCAGCCTCATACAGCAGACAGACCCACGAGGCACATACTTGGCCTTGTCCAGCACCGATTTGGAATGACCTCTGGGCAGGATTAATGATGAGGCTGCTAGGTGAGAGGAAATCAGAACCACGCAGTGAGTAACCTGTGGGCTCTGTGGGCTTGGTAATTGCTCTGTTGAGTGCCAAAGTTTTATTTTGAGCTTCTTGATGGTTGGGCGAGAAAGGGGACCTCATTAGCACCCAGATGTCCTTGTCTAAAATGAATAAGTGTCATAATGTGAAAAAGGAGCCAGAGCTTTCCCTTAGCTTGATCCTGAGTGCAGTTTCTCATCTGAGACCTTAAATTTGAGACACTGAACAATAGATGATGTTGAGATTTTCTTTCCTTTTTTCTCTCTCTGTCTTTCTTTCTTTCTTTCTTTCTTTCTTTCTTTCTTTCTTTTTTTCTTTCTTTCTTCTTTCTCTCCTTCTCTCTTTCTCTCTCCCCCAGCTCTTCCTGCAGTACTAGGGACTGAACCAAGAGCCTTCACACTGAGCTGCATCCTCACCCCTTTTCATTTGATTTTTTTTAATTTTATTTTTTATTTATTTATTTACTTTTTTGGTGCTGGGGATCAAACTCAGGGCCTTGTGCTTGCAAGGCAAGCACTCTAACCACTGAGCTAAATCCCCAGCCCTTTTTTAAATTTTAAAATAGGTTCTCACTAAGTCATTAAATTGCCTGAGCTGGTCTTGAACTTGTAATCCTTCTGCCTCAGCTTCCCGGAGTGATCATAGGTACGTGCCACTGTGCCTGGTCCTGAGTGAGATTTGTAAAATAATGAATTCAGAACAGTTTCATATGGCTATTCCTGGTAATAATCTTTAGTAAAACCAAACCTTTAATGGCAAAGCATTTTTCAGTGAGAGGATTCTAACCCTAACCCTAACCCTAACCCTTTTGTGTTTTTTATTTTTTTTTTGGTGCTGGGGATCGAACTCAGGGCCTTGTGCTTGCAAGGCAAGCACTCTAACCACTGAGCTGTATCCCCAGCCCCTCAAGGATGTACCTTTTGTATTTGCACATAAAAGGCCTTTTTCTGATGGTGACTGTACCCTTCCATCCTTCTCTGGTACAGAGAGCTTCCTCTGACTTTTTCACTCCAATTGCTCCCGTTCGCCCTTGAACGAACCTGGCTTTATCCTAACTGTATCAGCTTAGACACACATCCAGACTTTCATGAACAAAGCCAACCCCTGTGCTACCAAAGTCCTGTCTGAACAACTTAGCAAGGCCCACACTAGTTAAGGCCGTACGGTTGGAAGGACCGGTGATCCTGAAATCCAACAGTGGTGAGTAATATAAGTTGTTTTTCTGGGACTACAGTATCAAAGACATTTGCGACAATAGTCTTTATAGTATTTAAGTTACTAAGTAATGTTAGGGACAGTGATCTCAAAAACTCCTGAACAATGATTATGACCGTAGATTTTGAAGGTAATGGAGGAAGGCAAAGCACAACTCTCTCAAGGCAATTAGGACCAAGATGGTGCAAGCAGGTATGGCTCCCTGATGCTGTCGTGTGGTCCAGGCATGAAACTGAAGTGGCAGTTTGTGCCCTGCAGACCACAAGGTGTGAGTGCCGTCGCTCTAGATGGCAGCTGAACAGCAGCCTGGTTAGAGGTTGAGAGAGCTGCCAGAGAGAAGGAACATGAAGATTCTATCTCACAGCACGAAAAAGAGGTATGAACTTACAAGAAAACTAACCGAGCAATTGTTTTCACATGAAGGAGAAGTAAGCATCTCTAAAGAGAAGGAAGATTCCAGATGGTCACACTGGCTGTGGGTGATGATGATGTAACCAGAGCCTAAGAATCAGTGGAAAACCCTGTTGGGATGAACCAGAACACTCACCAATATGGTGGTAGTAGATAAATACCCTCAAATCAATAGCTCTCCTGTGATTCAGTGATAAATAGTCGTGATCAATATGGAAAAAGTTGTATTTACAATGGTGACAAAATAAAATGTCCAGCAATAATCCTTTGAGAAGTTAAACAAAAAGTAGGCTTGAATAAAGTGAGGTAGGCCATTTTCCTTGGTGGCGAGAAAGACTAAAAGATTTAGATTCTTTCTACTTAATTAGTGGACCGTGGAATTCCAACCAGTGTCTCAATGGATATTTGGGAGAACTTGAGCAAATACTTAAAAATTCACTAAGTGTAATAGCCTGGAATATATAGGAAAATGAGAAGGAAGAAGGAGACATTTGGCCTATCTGCTAGTTTCATATATAATTGGAACAGCAATGGTAAGACAGTGGTATCAGTAATAGAAAAAGTGCAATGAAATGTAATAATAACTGAGAACCAGACACTGGTAAATAAGCAATGATATGTGGAAAAGGAAATATTTTAACTTGAAGGAAGATGAATGGATTTTTTTCTAATAAATTATATGGTGAAATTTTGATGTTTGAGGGGAAAAAATTCAATCTATGTTCCATTCCTATGCCAGAACCAAAATAAATATAAGTTGGGTTAAAAAATATGCAATTAAAAAACAGAAAAAATGTAGTTAAACATTTATCTGGTTCTTGGATGGAAAAAGGATTTTCTAAACACAAGTGCAATTAAAGAAATAAATTTGAATATAAACTTTTCCATGAAAATATATAAATAAAATTAACAGAAAACAAAACATTGAAATAATATCCGTCAAAGAAACAATATAGGATTTAATAGATTTACTATAAAAATACTCTTACAAACCAGGCATGGTGGCATGTGCCTACAATTCCAGTATATTGGGAGGCTGAGGCAGGAGAGCCAGTTCGAGTCCCACCTGGGGAACTTGGAGAAACCCTGCTTCAAAATAAAAAATTAAAAGAGGAGTGTAGTTGTAGCTCAGTGCAAAGGTCCTGAGTTCGATCCCCAGCCCCACAAAACAAAATAAAAAACAAAAACTACCTTCTTACAAAATAGTAAGAAAAATATAATACTCTCAATAATGTAAAATGTAATAAGCAAAAGCCAGTCAGTTCCGATTAAAGTAAGGACAAATTGGTAATAAACATGAGAATTTTTCAAACTGTTTTGGAATAAATAGGGAAATGTAAACAAAAGTCAGCAAGATTTCAGCAGTAGGGTGTCAGTGTAGGCAGGCGATGGTCCTTCCTGCATGGTTGGTGAGGGTTAAGGTTGATAGAACCTCTCTGGAACAGGGCAGTGTAACAGAGGTGCGTATAGCCCAGCACATTTCAGTGTATCCGTCTGCTCAGCTGCAGGAACAAACACCACAGAATGGGTGTTGATTTCTCACCATTCCGGGGCCTGGAAGTCCACGTCAAGGCGACCATGGGGTTGGTTTCTCATGAGGCCTCGCTCCTTGGCTGTTGGGTGGCTGCCTATCTGCTACCTTGTCCTTGCACGATCACCCCCTTGTGCCTGCTCACTCCTGGGTCTCTGTGTGCCCACACTTCCCCCTCTTACAAGGGCACTGGTCAGCTGGACTAGGACCCACCCTAATGGCCTTCTTTAGTGTCATCACCTGTTTGGAAGGCCTGCTCAGATGAAGTCCGAGGTGCTGGGGATAAGGATTTTGGGAAGGCACAATTCAGCTTACATCTGCTTAAGATGAGGCTCAGTGGCTGGAGCAGCAGGGTTCTTCAGAAGTGCAACCCTCAGTAAGGCACAGGTGCCTGTGCTGATGCGGCATTTCGGAGCAGGTGGAAACTGACTCTCACCGTCGTGGTTTCTGCCCCACAAGTAAAGCAGGATTCTCCAAAGGCTAAGAACACATGGCTCTAGAGTGACGTGTAGCCTCCCTGAGCATAGGTCTTGAAGCATGGGTGCCCACGATGTCCAGTGGCAGTGAGGACCCTGGGGCATCTCACCAAGTGAACCCTCTGACGTGAAAGGAACGTGGTGCCTGTGTGGTTGCTACCGCAGGCCACACAGCATTTCGCTCACTTCTGGTCCCCCAGATGGATAAGGATGTGGCGTCTGTTGACTTCTGTCTGCTTCTCCACTCAGGCAAGGGCGGACACACTGCATGTGGCCAGTCACGGTCTTCAAACTTATGGAAATCATGGATGCTTGTTAAAGCTTCGGATTTTTCCTATGGATTTGAAAATCTAGCTCTGTAGTTGTGGGCTGGGGCCAAGGAATCTTCCCATGGTCCGGGGGCAAATAGTGCCATCTGCCCAAGGCCTCTCTCCTGTGCACCCTGCCATTCCTGCCAGCCCTCCCTCGGGTCCCCAGAACTCGCAGCCCCAGCCCACAAGGGCTGTCTCAGTGGAAGGAAGTTTGGTCACTAGGGCTGTGCCCTGGAATGGGATACTGGGACCCTGGCTTCTTGCTGTCTTCTCTTCACTTCCTGGCCACTTTGCGGTGAACGAGTCTTTCTGCCATGTGCTCACCATGATGGCCAGCGCCACCACAGACACAAAAGGGATGGGCCAAGAGACCACGATTCCAGCCCTCTGAGATCATGAGCCAAAATGAACCCTTCCTCCTTAAAATTTGATTATCTGAGGTATTTTCTCACGGAGATGGAAAATGGACGCATCTAGCATTGGTCACCTCAGCGGCATTTCCCGTAGTCTTAGTTACTGAGTTTGGAACACCACTGTTGAGGGGTGGGGTCACCCAGCCCAGGGGAGCCTGACACCAGAGGCTGGGGCTCGGCTGGGCCCAGACTCCTTGGAGCTCTCTCCGTGAGTATGAATTGCAGATATGCCCCTGTATTTTTCTGTAACCCACGGCACAATGTCTGGAGCATGCACATGTGTGCACACACACACGCACACACACACACTCATTCACCATAGAATCACTTCTCTATGGCTGAGCTGCCCCACTCCTGTGTGGTTCCCTCCTGCTGCAACATCTTTGCAACTGCCCCCATGATCTGCAAGACCACTGCTTTTCCTCAGTTAAGACTCCATACAGTCACTGATAGTGAGCGAGGGCTTGGAGCCCAACACGCGTAGAAGCCAAGGCTGGCACAGGTTCCTGCAGAAGGAGCAAGCTCGAGTGCAAGTTAAATGATAGGGGCAGGAGGCACCCTCACATCTGTCTCCCCGGACTGCCACTGAGGACAGGTTTTCAGGGCTTCGGAGTGGAGGGTCTGAAAAGGGCTTGGGTCTCCACTGGATGCAGCTGTGTCTTACAAAGCTCTCACGATTTCAGGCCTAGTTTGCAATGTCATGGTCAGCGCCCCTCCCTTAACTTTTTTTTTAAACAAGAACATGTATTGGTGCATTGTATTCATAATGATCACATTTAACATAGTTATTTTGTACCTGAACATGATGTATCTTGGTCCCCCGCGCCTTCCCCACCCCTTCCTTCTGTCCCCTCTTTCCTTATTTACAGCAGGTTTATTTACATTTTCCATTTTTTTCCCTTTTCCCTTCCTTCTTTTCCCCCTTTTCCCTTTCTAGTTCTCCTCTCTTTTGAATATTATCTTTCTTTTACCTAATATCTATTATACCTCTTTGTCTTTATGTACACTTATGGTTTCTCATATCAGAGAAACAATTTGATGTGTACTCATGAGTGACTGATTTATTTCACTTAATAGTATGTTCTCAAAGTGCATCCATTTACCTACAAAAGACTCTAGTTTGTCCTTTTTTGTGGCAGAGTAGTACTCCATTGTGTAGAAGAACCACATCTTCTTTAGCCATTCCGTAGCTGTTGGGCATTTGGGTTAGTCCAAGACTTAGCTATGACAAATTGTGTTGCTATGAACATGGTTGTGCATATATCTCTATGGTATGGCAGTTTCAATTCTTCTGGGAAGATACCAAGCAGAGAAATAGCTACATCAAATGAAACCTCTAGATTTAGTTTTTTGAGGAGTCACCATAATGATTTCCATAGTGGTTGGACTAGCCTACATTCCCACCAACAGTGGAGGAGGGTACCTTTTTCCACGCAGCCCCGTCAGTACTTGTTGTTGGTTGATTTCTTGATAATAGCTGTTCTTTTTGAAGTGAGACGGAATCTTAGCGTTGTTTTGATTTGCATCTCTCGAATGACCAGTGATGTTGAACATTTCTTCATATATTTATTTGCCATTTTTATTTCTTCATCTGAGAAGTGTTTATTCATTTCAGATGCCCATTTTTGGACTGGGTCTTTAAATTTGGGGGTTTGATTTTTTTTTCTTCATATATTCTAGGTGTTAGACCCTTGTCTGAGGGACAGCTGGCAAAGATTTTTTTCCCAGTCTGTGGATTTTCGTCCTGCTCAATTGGTGATTTCTTTTGCTGTACAGAAGCCTTTTAGTAGGATGAAGTCCCAAGCACTGATTCTTTGTATTATTTCCCGTGCAGTCTGGGTTCTGTTCATAAATTTTTTTCCTACCCCTATATCTTCAAGAGTTCTTCCTATTCTATTCTCCAGTAGATTTAGTGTTTCTGTTTTAATGTTTAGATCTTTGACCCACTTTGATTTTAGTTTGGTACATGGTGAGAGACATGTATCTAGTTTTAGTTTTCAGCACGTGGCTAGCCAGTTTTTCCAGCACCATTTGTTAAAGAGGCTGTCTTTCTTCCGGTGAGGGTGTACTGGCACAAAGACAGACCCGAGGACCAATGGAACAGGCTAGAAGGTGCAGAAACAACTCCAAACACACTCAAATATCTCATCTTCCACAAAGGAGCCAAACGTCCCCTGATCTGATGTTGACCGTACATGGTCCATGTGACTTCTCCTCCTGAGTCTACAGTTCCACTGTTCTTGAGACTTAATTCTGCGCACCTCAGGTCATCCTTAGGTCAGACTTTAAGGCGACTCCCAGGACACCGTGTTTATAGAATGCCTTATACCTCATGCAGCAGTTTGGAATGAGGAAGTTGTTTGTTAAATGCCTGGCAGGAGGGGAAAGAGTTGAACTCCATTTTGATTTGAGTGGACCAGTGCGCCTCCTCAGGATAGGCCAGCTGCGTCTGCAGGCTAACACCTGTCAGAGTCAGAACTTGGTGGTGCCCTGGAGGTCTCACTGTTTTGATGATAACCTTCTTGGGACTGGTTCTCAGGCCCTTTGGGGTGGGGGGAGAAGCCCCAAGTTGTGAGCAACTTATAGCCATGAGCCCTTTTTAGTCAATGCTTAGCAGGAAGCAGTGGCTGCCAGGGCAAGGGCTTATTTAACTACGAGGAGTGGCCTCACCCCACCTACTTTCTCTCAGCTTGTCCCTGCCGATCTACAGGAATCCGAGAATGGGCTCACCCCATCTCAGTTCCCCTGAGTTCCCACAAGCCATGGTCCAGAGCAGGCGTGGGCCTTTGCTGTGTGGCCCAGACTCCATCAGCTGGATGGAGGTGTGGCCTGCTCCTCAAAATTCACCAAGAAATGAAGAAAAGAAAAGATGCATGAAAATACTAAACACAGAGATGCCTATTTTTATATACACTAGACAAGAAGCACACAATGTTATCATCGGCTATTTCTGTGCACAGATATTTTTTCTTTCATTCACCTTGGTATTTTTTTCTGCTTATTTATATAATGAAAAGAAAAAAATGACAGAGTGCTTTGGGAACCCCGACTGTGTAGCTCCTGTTGAGGATACAGGCAACTGTGGGGAGTGTTGACACGGGGAGAACGGAGGCCGGGGCAGTGAGGCCCAAGGCCAAGGGTGCTCCGGCAGAGGCTCCAAATGCTGACCTTGACCAGCAGTTGGGGTTCTAGCTGTGCATTCTGGATTTGGGGCACAAACGGTCTAGGAATGTGAACCAAATCAGTGGATGTTCTTCTGTTCGGACGTGAGCTACCTAAGCGATTGTGGATTGCTGGGGCAGAAACCCAGCTGAAACCTACTCCAGCAAAGTTGGAGAGTGCATTGGACCCAGAAACTGGAAATTCTAAGGGGATGAACTAATTCACGTGGACGCAGGGATTCGAACATCATCAGGGCACAGATGTTCCCCACTTCTCGTTCCACTGCTTATCTGGATTTTGTCATTAGCTGGTTCCGTGGCTTGTGATCATGATGAAATTGAGCCTGTTTCCGAATAACCTGAACGAAAGTCCCAGGAGAGACTGTGATTGGCCGGGTCGGGTGCCCCCCTTGAGCCACCTTGCACTGGGGGGAGTCGAAGGATACTGGCTGGTCAGGCCTGGGGACTTGTGCATGCCCAGAGCAGGGTCAGAGCCATCAAAACACCAGAGGTGGTCTGGGTTCCTGCGGGGAGTGGGGAGTGGCAGGAGCTGCCCGGAGCGCCAGCAGACCAAGTGCAGGGAGGGCACTGCAGAGAGAAGAGCCCTAGGAGTGTGGTCAGAGTACGGCATCCCACCTCCCGTCCCCCTGGGAAGCCAAAGCCCTTGGGAGTCTGTGTGTTCAGCAAGTTCCTTTTAAACACATCTCATTTCACTTTGATCCAGTCTGATTTCCTTGAATCTGTAAATATACCGCTTTAGAACTAAGTCATTTTATATGTCTTGTTCAAATGACAGACTACCCCATGATAAGTGACTTCCATTAAAATTGGCATATTGGGGGCTGGGGATTTAGCTCAGTGATTAGAGTGCTTGCCTTGTAAGCACAAGGGCCTGAGTTCGATCCTCGGCACCACCAAAAAAAAAAAAAAAAAAAAATTGGCATATCGGGTTAGGTGTGGTGGTGCATGCTAATAACCCCAGCACTCTGGGAGGCTGAGGCAGAAGTCCCAAGTTCAAGCCCAGCCTGAGTGACTTAGCTACTCAGTGAGACCCTATCTCAGAGCAAAAACTAAAAAGGGCTGGAGATGTAGCTCAGTGCAAAGCCCTTAGTTTCAATCCCCGGTACTGAAAAAAAATTGGCATATGAGACATGAATCAGAAAAAGACTATGGTGTTGTTCTAATGGAGTAGCTGACCTGACATTGGGTGCTTTATAAACAAAGAGGTTTATTTAGCTCACAGTTTTTGAGCCAAAAGTCCAAAAGCACCATATTTTCACAATATGGTGGAAAGGGAAGCAGCTGAGGGCAGAATCGTGCTCCAGAGAGAACTAACTCACTCCGCAAGACTGGCATCAAGTCCTCCCAAGTCCAGCGCACCTATGACCTGACCACCTTCCACCAGGCTGGTTCCCGACATGTTCCCCCACCTCCGCACCCAGCAGGCTGCCTGCCCGTGAGCCTTTGAGGGACACACTCAGACTGTATTCAGCTCACAGCCAGTGCCTGTGGCGGGGGTGGGGCGGGAGGCGGGAATGCTCAGAAAGACATGAAGGAGGTAAATAGGATAAGACAGTGTTGGGGTCTGCTCCCCTAAACAAGGCTTTCAAAGCTTACTCTTCTCTGCACATGAACAACCTGGTTCGGTAATGAGTCCTACATAAACCGCTCCTTCAGTGTTCAACACCTCTGTCTTTTTGAGGTATAAATGGTTATTCCAAATAAATTATATTGGGCTGGGGATTTAGCTCAGTGATTAGAGTGCTTGCTTTGCAAGCACAAGGGCCTGAGTTCGATCCCCGGCACCACAAAAAAAAAAAAAAAAAAAATTATATTGAGCAAATATTTACAAGTTGCGATACACTGCTGCTTAGAATTCTGTGATTTCTGGCAGGTCTTTTTAGTTTCGTAGGACTTGTAAGGGAATTGCCAGTACTGCTTTCTACCAGAAATTAACTAAGAAACAAAGTAAACCAAAAGGTATCAGGAGAAATTAGGACACAAATTTGGAAATAATAATGGGACTTTAACCAGGACATCCTTTGACATGGTGAAAATAGACACCTAGTCTAACATGTTGGATGTAGACAGCACAGAGTTGGGTAACACCCAAGGCTGTAGTTTAAAGGCTTGAGAAAATCCGGATGATCAACTTTCAGAATGAAAAAGAGATGATTTATTTGAAGATCAAAATGTTGATCACAGAAAATGACAAATGCCATAATGTTACAGTGGTAATGACAGCCAGGGGTTGAAATGGAGAAAGGTGACTAGAAAATGTCACTCTTCTACTACATGTCAGCTGGGGGCACACAGGTGGAGGGGCATTGTTCAGGCTGAGGTGGTCCTGTGATGGAGAGTGGGACTTGGCCTGGGGCACACAGGAAGAGCAGTCTTGCTCTCTGTTTGTCAGGTCGGCGAGCCTCTTGCTCCCCGTGGAGCTCCCCAAGCTCCCCGGGGCCTCTCTCTCTGGCGGGGCCTTCTGGCAGGTCTCCAGAAAGGTGGAGTGCTACTCTCCGTGCCCTGCCACAACAGCCACAGAGCTGTGATGTGTTTGAAAGGCAAAGCTAAGCACAAGCCCGGCGCCTGCAATCAATACCTTTAGCAGACCTCAGGAGATCAGAGGGGAAGTCACCAGTTAGCTAATGATCCTGCCTGCAGAAATCACCAGTGAGGCCCACCGGTTCCCAGAGCAGGCTCTGGGAGACTTCCCTTAATCGGGCTGGTTAACAGTAGGGCATCATCCGCCACTCAGAGCCACAGAGTAACTGGAATTTTAGTGGCTTCTTAGTGTAGCAATTGGACATTAATGGATTCTGATGATCTCCTCCCTACGTTCATTTACCTGATTAATTTGATCTTTTCCTGTGAGCTTGAAATCACTCTAAGATACAGTTCCTTCCTTACCTCTCCCCTTCCCTCTCTCTCTCCCTCTCTCCCTTCCTTCCTTCTTTCCTTTGTTCCTTCCTTCCTTTGTCTCCTTCTCTTTTCCTTACTCCTCTGTCTCTTTCTTAAAATGTAAACTTTAATTACAAGTTAAAGAAGAACCAGCTGAGATTAAGAAACGTAGGCAGGACTTTATCAGCATTTAATTGTCTCCAAATAAAATCCTGTGTGTGATCTAGGCACTCAGAAGCAAAGAGCTTTTACACATAATTGGTGCCAGCATGTGCATTTGTTGAGCTAATGAAAATAAAAATGCTTACTTTCAAATAATCTTTGCCTTCAAATCTGAGGTTGTTTTTTATTTTATTTTTTTTGGTACTGAGGATCGAACTCAGGGCCTTGTGCTTGCAAGGCAAGCACTCTAACCACTGAGCTAAATCCCCAGCCCAAGAGGTTGTTTTTTAAAAATTGTTTATAAATCCAAGTTATAATCCTGCTTCGTTTTGGACTGTGTTTTCACGCACTGTGTGTGTGTGTTAAGATGTGAGATAATGTTGGTAGTTGTGTAGGTTGGATACTAGTTACCATCAGTCATCCTCCTTGGGCTCACCGAGGGTGCTTACTCTTTCCTCATGAGCCTAGAAAGCAGCCTGGTGTTTAGTATATGTGGCTTAGACGCCGGCCGCATTTGTCACTGACATTCATGTGGAAGGCACAGAGAAGAGCATGTCGGGAAATCTCTGCTGGAAGGACGAGTCCTGGCCACAGCCTACAGATGACCTACAGCCTTCCCAGGCTGTCCTCCAGCACATATGAAACTAAAAGCTTTATTCTGAATTAAGTTTAATAAGCTGATTTCTAATTGTCAGGACACTTATACTTTGTTGATTTGCATGCACATAGGACATTGAAAGCCCTGTTTGCCCGGGGTGGAGATTAGATGCCTCCCCAGCAGTTTGAGGGAAATGAGTTATCATCGCCCTCTCTGGGAGCACTGGGGGTTGAGCTGGCCAGCAGGGAGTGGGCTGCGAGCAGAGGTCTCTCGGTCTGGCAAAAGAGGGGGCCAGCAAGCTGAAAGTGAAGCAGCAGGGAAACGCCCAAGACCGGGAAGGGGCTGAGGGGAGGTCAGCAAGATGGGTGGTTTACAAGTCAAAATCTCGTTGCTGGCTGTGGAGACAAGACGGTAGGTGTGAAACGATGAGGGGAGTGTGGGCCATGGGGGAGGGAGGGGGACCTGGGACAGCTATAGCAAACAGGCTGTGGGAGGTGCAGAGTTGGGGCATCCTGACTCCCAGGGCTCTGGTGGTCTAGGGTCTTCCCTTCCCACATCTCAGCATCTGATGGCCCTCTCAGCAACACACTGGCCACTTCTAAGGAAGCCACCGGTGTGATGTTATGACGTATATGTTAGTTTTCATATATTGGAGAAATGAGTTACAAAAGGGATGGGGGGAGAAAGCTAATTGTACTCTGTGATACTGGTTTCCAATGGAAGGCTTCAGTGTGAACTCATAGTTTTTAACACATATACAGATGGACACAGGCTTGAGAACTAAATGCAAGGTGGTTGCCTGAACTGCATCATGGACATTTCAAAGAACAACAGCAGAAAATCTAATAAGGTGTGTAGATTTACCAATAATATTGGGCCAGCATTGCTTCCCTGTTTTCCTTAATTGTTCTATGGTTGTGCAAGATTAACCCAGGAAAACCCGGAGGAGGGCTCTGAGGGAACTCTGAATTCTTTTCTTTGTGATAGTTTTCTGTAAGTCTCAAATTATTTCAAAATCAATTATGAAATAATGAGCGTTTGTTGATTACCTTCTGTATGCCAGGCTCTGTTCTTGATGCTGGGGACACAGGGGAACAGCATGAGGTCTCTGCTCATGTGAAGCTGATGTTTCTGGTCTCATGACAGTCACTGACCATTTGTAATAGAGGCAGTGAGGACAATACCCTCTACAGATGGAATCGTTCTGACTCAGGGTTTACGGAATTTATAGGGACACTTGACTTCCGTCTCAAAGATTTCACAAAAGAATGTACAAACAGGGACAAAATATTGTCATCTACATTGCCAAATAGTTTTGGAATTTATATGCTCGTTTCCAGAATTGCATGGTTACTAAGTTTTCTTGTTGGACATAATCCAATTTCAGCTTTATGTAGCTCTTCTGAAATTGAACCATGCTGATAAGATTGATGTGCAATAAGCCACACATTATCTAATTGCACTTTATATGTAATGATAAGAATGATTCATAATATTTAAACTTATGATTTGTATCTTGAATGGTGACTTCATTCCTAGCGCTTAGCTTTATAATTCTTCAAAATCTATGATTCTGTTGGTCTTTGACCAATAGATCAAAAAATTAAGAATGACTGTAGTGGCCGCTGCATGTGCTCAATTAGCTTGCACAAGTTGTGTCCAGTCATGGTCCCCTGGGGGGCTCTGGGCTCGGCAGGCCTGATAGGTCCTGTCGGCTGGCTGAAATGCTGGCACGATACTGGCTCTTCTCCACGACTAAAGGGCAAGCAGCTAAGGGCGCCATGAAGAAAACATGGAAGGTGAAACCCGGCCGGTGGAGGGGATCAATGCTATATATAATCCCAGAGTCAGTATCCCGACAATTACCTGATCTTTTCTCTCTGCAGCCTGCTCTGTGCTTGGCAAATCAGTTATTTAAAGGGAGATGAGAGGAGATACACAGAATATGAAAAAAGTAGGCAATGTCTGAGTTTTCCAAGGATTCAAGCATTTTTACTACCTCTGTAAAGAAGTACAATTTCATGAGCCAATGCAGCTGATAAATCTCTCGGTTTTAAACTCTAAAGAAGCTCTCAATCTGAGGAAGCAGTTCAATGAATGTCTTCAACCAATTCCCATAACATGTCATGTAATTGCATTGAAGTAAAATTAAATCTGCATAATTGGCTTCAACTTCTCTTGAACGTATCACAAATTGACAATGGTTAAGGCTATTGTACCAAGTACTAAGAACATTGTATTAAGTATATCATACTAAGAAAAGTACTAAGAACACATGTTAACTTAGTAAAAATACTAAGAACACGAACAATATTGAACGTTTCCTTCATTACATCCTGATAGGGACTTATACATCTCACAACACAAACTCTCCAAACCAACGAACAACTGGGACTCAGCCACACTTCCACATTGACTCAAATGAACTCTTGATCCCGTGCCTCGACCCACCACTTCCTTTTTGCTGTTGTTTCTGGTTTTTGGAGACAGGTATCACTATGTAGCTCAGTCAGGCTGGCCTTGAACTCACTGTGTAGCCCAGGCCGGCCTTGAACTTGCTGGACCCTCCTGCTTTAGCCACTCAGGTGCTGGGAGTACAGGTGTGTGTCACCGTGCCTGGCTCACCTCCACCTTTAGATGTTCCAATTATGGTGACAAACTCAGTGTTTCCATGTTCAAAGTGAACTCCTTAGTTGGCTGGCTGGCAATGGCCAGGCCTTCCTAGGCTGGGTGTCTTTCTGACCATTGGGTCACACCATCTTCTACTGACTTCTAGGCCTAAACCACTGGTTTAGGACTATGGGCACTTACTCATCTATACAACAAAAAAGTGATCCTCAAACATTGTTTCGTTTTGTTTCAAGAGAAACAGAAATCAACATACATGTATAGCTATGAATTAACAATTACAAAGTAAATAACACTCACATTTATTGATCGTTTACAAGATCCAAGTATTACATTAAGATACTTAGAAGTATTACCACATTGATTTTCATGATAACTTGATGGAGCAAGAGTTTCATACCCTCATTTTAATGATAAGAGTTGTACCATATCTGAGCGAGCACTGGCCTTTTGATCCCTACATTATTGCTTAAAACCACTAAGATAAGTGAGATAAGAGCTATCCAAGAGAGAAGGAGATAGCAAGGGCATTGCTACAGAATTCAATGATTACCCATTTGTGTTGAACAAAAAAATTTTTTCTAATGTAGTAAGATACACATAATATCAAATTTACCGTCTTAGTCATTTTTATAGGTCAGTCGTGTCACGTACATTCACACTGTTGTGCAACCAATCTCCAGAACTCTTTTCTGCCTGAGGAACTGAAACTCTATACCTATTAAACAAACAAACGAACAAACAAAATCTCCAACCTTCCTCCCTGTAGCACTAGGCAACCTCCATTCTTCTTGTCTCTACAGACTCAACTACTCAAGCTACCTCCCATGAGTGGAACCACGGGAGGCATTTGTCCTTTTATGACTGTCTTGTTTCACGTAACATAACGTCCTCAAGGTTCACTCATGTCATAGCATGTGTTAGAATCTCCTTCCTTTCTAAGGCAGAATAGTATTATGCTGTGTGTATCTGCCCAGTGTTCTGTTCACCTGAGGACGAGCACTTGGATTGCTTCCAGGTTTTGGCAATTGTAGTATTTATCTGCCATAAACGGCAAATATTTTATTTATTTTTTTAACAACAACAAAAATCTCCAGGAAAAGAAATTAAATGCTGTAGTAGAAAGCATTAGGAGTGTGTGTGTGTGTGTGTGTGTGTGTGTGTGTGCATGTGCATGTGTGTGTGTGTGTATGCCTAAACATAAAAATGCCATGATCTTGAAATAGTCAGTTATTTGTGAATAACTGAGCTTTTCTCAACTCCTCCAGAGTTAATCACCTGTGTTTCTATTTTTCCATAATTCTTTCCATTTCCTGTCCTTACAGTAGTTCACATACTGGATTATGCTTATTCAAGTTCATTTAGTTCATCAAATTACTCAGGACACAAATTAGGTCTTACTACTTTTTGTGTCTTCCCCAGCCTGGAACATAGAACTTGGCCCGTTTGCTGGGCCCTGTACCTACCCCGGATGTTGTCACAGTGCACAAAAAACCTGTATGTTCAGACACTTGAACTGCAGCCTAGGTGTCAGACAAGGACTTAACATTCATGGGCCTACTGTGATTTCTTCTGGTTGTTTCCTTGAAGGACAACTATATTAGTGGGAGAAAACAGAGACCCTGCTGCAGAGTCTCTGGTTGTTTTATAGGTGCTCTAATCTTTGCAATCTATAGAATAATGGAATGAGCAATAGGTCAAAATGGACTCAAAGAATGAGGATGGATTCGATGGAAATGTAGTTCATGCAATTTCAGTGGGCAGAACCATTGGTTTGAACAATCCAAAGACACTTCTATGTACCCCTTCAGTGGCTGGGGTGGGACTGAGATCTAGCAGTCGGTGGGGATGGAGGCGATGGACACCCTCACAGTCCTGAGAGAAGTGTAGACTGGTACGACCCTTTGGCTCCACAAACTGCGGTCTGTGCTGAAATATGAGATATCCTCCATTCAGTGGTCTTACCACTGGAAATCTCCCTGGGAAAACTAAAGTTTCCTATGGTTAGGACATACATATAGGGATCTTTATTGCAGTGCCATTTGTTGTAATAAAAACCTAGAGCGATTTACATGCTCATCAATAAGGTAACAAGTGGCTCCATAGAAAGGCGATCTGTCTTAAGGATTCAGTTGTAAAAGACAAATGAGATGTATGCCAATGGACCTGGTCAGATAGCTCTAGTATACTGTTAGGTGGATAAAGCAATTGTGCAGCAATGTGTTAGAATTCTTGCCAATGACAGCAACAAAAACAACAAGTTATGTTTTTACAGGTGTTTATAAGGTGGGGATGGCACATAGCTTGGCAGCTAGCTAAAGTTGGTTACTCTAAGTGAAATGGGAATGGGGAATGGAGGAGGAATTTCTATTTTATGGCTTTGGATTGTATTGCTGGTACCATAAGCATATACTGCTTCTATAGTGGAAAATATTAATAGAGAAAAAATATACTCTTCAAATTATTTTTACAAATTAAGATTACTAATCTTATAGTTTTAATACTTACCTGGTCATTCAAAGAAAAGTTCTTGGGTTAACTTTTCCCCAACTCTTTTCTCTAGCCTTAATTTACATGGGGAGGCATCCATCTGTCTTCTCTTGGAATCCAGTCTTTCGAACAGATGTCTGACAACCATGCCACAATGAGCACACCAACATATCCACAGTTATGGTATCTAGCATTGCATCCCTATGATTCATCCTGACCTTGTGTAGTTCAGTCATTTTGATCTATTTTAGGAAGAGATATTGTAGGCAGTAACTCTGTTTCATTCTTCCTTTTTTTTCACCCTCAGTCACTCAGCAGGTGAATGTTTTCCAGCCTTTATGTCATCAGATTCTCTATTGTTGACTTTCTTTCTGACCCATTCGGGGCTTTCTTGACAACTTATTCTCTGTACCTACCATTCAGGCATTAGAAGTAGGAAGTGACATAATGGGAATTAGGGGCTCACAAATTGTTGGAAGGGCTGAAGAAACAGGATTTCGACTGGACTCGCCAGAAATGGCTCTCAGAACAAGACTAAGACTAAACTGCTCCGGCAGGGCAGCTTCCATCTTGGAGTCTGCCCTGGAACTGGCAACATTTAGACACACCCCTCGCCTTTGATCCAGAGTTTAGGAAGCCGGGCCACTGTTTCTCTGTCACAGCTTCTGTTGGCCTCGCAACAACCAAGTGCCTCTCGTATCCAGGAAGCTGGTAAGTGGGCGCTGGAACACTGCCGAGAGAACCTCAAGTCTGCTCCTGCCCCAGCAGGAAAACAGCTGGAAGGAACAGAATGAGGCCTCCCACTCACTTCCGCTTCCAAGCAGCACAAGGGTGCATCTCTTTGGTTGAACCTATTTAACGAACAGGATCCCAGCTGCAAAGGTGTTGCTTCTGCAATGCAGGAAGGCATCCCTAAAGGAAGAGAGAATGGCACAGCCGCGTGGCAATGGTATTTGCTACATCCCCCTGATTTTCCTCCTTTGTACCTCCCTGGCTATGCTCCTCCCACCTAGGCTAACTCATTTTACTCAGTGAGATCTTTAAAAGTTGTAATTTCCCTCCCCCAAAAAGTTGTAATTTCCCAAGAATAAGTACAAGGTTCTCTTTTCTCTGTATTAGCTGATCCCATCCATGCCCATAACTTTAATCACATGTGTGTCTAGGACTCTGAGGTATAGCTCTTATCGTGGAGCTCTTTTCTCTGAGCTCCAGCCTGAACGGCCTATCAACACCTCCCCAGGAATGTCTCAAAGGCATCTCACATCTGGCCTGCACGTCCACATCAGAACTTGGTTCTTCTTCTATGGACGGCACTATCCACCATCCATCTGCAAAAGCCAGAGGGAATCATATCTCACTATCTCACTCGCCCATACCATCCCAAGTCTAATTAGTAACTGAGTAGTTACTGATTCTACCACTGAAATCTCTCTCAAATCCATCTATATTTTTCCTCCACCTCTATTGCATCTTCCCTAGCTCAAGCTATCATCTTTGGCAACACCATCCTGCAGTATCATCCTGTTGTGAATCATAGCAGTAATATTAACAGCTCTCCCCATCTTTCCTCTATTCTCTTGAATCCAATCAATCTCCACACTGCAGCCAACAGGTCTTTAAAAGATTTCTCTTAGTACTTCATTGTCTAAACCCTTTGATGGCTGCCTGTTTTCTTATGACCCAAATCCTTAATATGGTTTAAAACAGATTGCATCATCTGGCCCATTAGCTTCAGCTCCTGCTACTTACTCCTTGCTTTATTCACCACTGTACACTGATTGGCCTTCCTTCGGTGATTTAGAATGAGACATCCTTATGCTCAATCCAGACTGTACACAGGCTGTTCTATTTATTGAGAATACCCATAACTCTTGTCACAGTCTAAAGGAGATTGTCTCCAAACCCTGGGCTCAGTTCCCACTGGTTATTTTCACACCACCCTAGACTCTTTGTTCTTAGTATTTACCACAGTTGGAATACAATAATTGTGCAGCTATCCACATTTGTCCCTGGCTTGAACATAAGGGCAAAAGCCATGTCTCACGTTACTTAACCAGAACTTGCCACAGTGCCAGGCACACAGCAATAATTTAACATTTAATACTAATAAAGTCGCAGTGTTGGACCCAGGCACTAATCTAAGCTCTTCATTTTTAGTGATTCATTTAATCCTCGTAATAAACTATTCTGTTGCTGGGACAAAATGCTGACACACATGGCTTAAGAACAAAATGGTTTATTTGGCTTGTGGTTTCGGAATTTTTAGTCTAAGGTCAGCTGGCTCCAAAGCTGATGGTGGAAAGGCATGGTGGAGCAAAGCTGCTCATTTCATGGTGGCTGGAAAGAGGGCACAAGGGAAGAGCACTAGCGAGACATTCCCTCCAAAGGTATACCTTCTGTGATGACCTCCACCTGCACATTCCAACTCATAACAGCACGTTCGGTGGTGGACATCAGTGGATTAATCCACAGACAACACAGTCACCTCTCCAGGGCTGTTTATCTAGTTAAGTTGACAAGATTAACTGGCACTCAAATGTAGGATGTAGGCATTATTATTATCATTACTTTATGGATATAAAACAGGTATGATGAGGTGAAGTTGCTAAAATATACAGTGGAAATCGGGACTTGAACCCCACAGTTCAGATACAAAGCCTCTATATATTCTGACTATACTTTGCTGCTTCCTCAAGTTTATCGGTAGTGTGTCAATTTAAATGTTCACTGAATCGCATTACTCATTACTCAGAGAACTGCGCATTATCACATTCATAAATATAGAGCACTTCTATAGCAAAGTTTAACTATGGTATACTTTTATACCATTTGAAAACCACAAGGGATAATCTGTCTAAAGGTGAATACTATTCGTGATTTGAACAAGTTGATATAATGTTCAAGGCCTTCATACCTCAAATTCATGAAAATTTACTAGAGAAATATGCTTAAGACCATATATATGTATGTATGTCTATACATAAATATGTATATATGTGAACGTACATATATATACTAATACTTCAAGAGACCTGTGTTGCATTAATCAGCCTAAAAAGGAGCAAACAGAATGAACACTGGCTCCCTTGTTTCACTATTCTGAACTGCTAAACAGTAGACGTCAATTACATTTCAAGTTGTTGCCTTACTCACTGTGGGTTGTCATTTTATCACAGCGTTGGGAAGAAAGGCTTTTTGCAAAAACGTGAGAATCTAAAGCCAGGCAACCTCCATTTGGAGTGTAGCTCTGTTACCGCCACGAAATGCTCTCACATGTGTTTTCATTTCCATGTTTAACAACAAAAGTAATGCCAACTTTGGTAATGTTGTTCTGAGTGGCATGTGATGGTATTTGTAGTTTCACTGTTAAAAAAAGGTACTAATAAACCCCAAAGCTCCAACCATTAGTGTACTATTTGATAAGGGTGAGATGATTCAGGAGGATCTGAGTCTTTATTCATGTAATTCCCTAAAATAGTAATGGGGGATCAATCCCAAGATATTCCATGTATTCTTAGAATATCTGCTATTTTTATAGACCTAAGACTCTACTTGCACTATTTTTATACCAATATTGAGAAAAACAGTTGATTCCAACAGTGCAGAGGTTTCTTCAGGCTAGAAACTGGGATCTGTCCAATTCGGGCTGCTCATTAAAACCATGATGAATGTGCAGCCATTCAAGGTAGTGATTGGGAACTTCCTCTGTGTGCTATCCTAATTGGCTGTTTGCAAACCGAGGGTCCCCAAACGCTTTTTGGTAAGGGAGGTGCCTATCCAGCAGTGCAGCGGCCAGTTTAATCGTGTGCCCATGAAAAAAAGAGCACTTAGGCAGGCGAAAGTTGTGGTTTGTGACGACCTTCTGGGTTGCCAATTCACAACTCAACATTTGTAGGTCACCATCCTATGGATTGTCAACCACGGCCTTAAAAAAAACAAAACCTTAAAACTTCCCTTTA
>PVJO010018381.1:0-36839 GCA_004026905.1 Hystrix cristata | reverse complement strand
GGTCTTCTCTCCTGGCTAAAATATAGGTTCCATGAGGGCTGAGCGCTTCATATTTTCACATTAGAAAACACTGCTCAATAAATAGTTGTTGATCAGTTTAATTAGTTATTGCTAAGTTTATAGATGCTCTAGTTTAATGTTTGGGAGATATGATTCAAGGATAAATGAAACCGTGGTTGGTTGACTGACTGCTTAATTTGAGTCAGAGAAGCTCAACAATTGGCTCAGCAATTCCACACCCTGGGTGTGGAAGACCCACCCTACGGCAGCTTGTCACCTAAATAGTATAAAGGAGAAATGAAGGACAGATCTTCCTCTCTTTCTTCAGAGGAGCTCCAATCTTGGCCTTCACTTGGGTCAGCATCTCCTGGCTTCCAGCGCAGACCCATCAGCCTTCTGATATGGACTCACTCAGGACACTGCAGTGAGCTCCAGACCTTCAACTGGATCCTCCCGATCTCCAGTGTGCAGATGACCTCTGCACTCTTCCACATTCGACTCTGGGCAGCCCTCGCAAGCCAATCTGTAAATTCTTATATATTCGTGTATCTTGTATTATATCTATTTCTCTAGTGAATACTGACTGATACAGAAATCTTTTCAGCTATGTAGCCCAGGGTCTCACTAGCATGAAGACAAATTAGGAGAACTAAAAGACACTATTAATAAGAAATTAACACCTCCTTAAAGTAAAGTAGGAATAAGGTGTGTATCACACCACAAATGAATGAAGAGGTGGAGTCCATGATCATCAGGTAACACTAGAACTTCAGTAAATTCTGAGTAAAGACATCCGAAGCCTGTGCTACCTGGCTGTTACCACTCATAAGATAACTATCAATTCCCTCCGTTTTTAATGCCTATTTTTATTTTGGTTCTCACTGCTCAGTCTCTCGTTCCCAGTGGGTCGTTCGCTCTGCCACTCTCTTACGCAGCCTCATGTCCCACCCGGCAGGGAGCACAGTTTGTCACGCGGAGGGAGAGAAACCAGGCCTCTCTGCCCGCCAGCATGCGCCAAGCCCAGCAGTGGCCTGGCACACATAAATGAGCCTTGATATGAATAGAGTGGGGCATGGGCAGCACTAGAATTAACCGTTCTGTACAAGACGCTGGGCACGCACCCAGAAGCAAAATGTGCTCAGTGCATCAGGATAAGTCCTCTCAAAACTGGAGGAAATGCCTTTCTCTGTCAAGTGTGTGAGTCAGGAATTTCGTGCCTTGGAATCTGGTGAGACTAGGCTCTGATGGAAGATTAAAAAAGAAATGAAATAAAGACTCAAGTCATTTCTCTTTGCTGACTTGTCTGAGTTCCCAACGACCTGGCGCCACACAGCAACTTGAAATTCCAATCAAAGTGGGCCGTCCCAACCTCTAAAGGTCTTTCTGTTCCCAATGGTCGATGCTTCATCCCTAGCACAGACTCTCCAGCCCCAATCTTCCACTAACAGCTACACTGAGCACTGCACAGACTACTAAGTGAAAATGTAAGAGATCTAAGTGGTAGGACACAATTAGAAGAGTAAGGTACTGGGATGGACCTTGAAGGACTCAGGACTTAAGAGAACCAAAGGGGTTTCAGACAAGAGCAAGGACATATGCGGAGAAACAGAGTAGAACACAGCAAGTTGCAAAACAGGGAGGAGGCCGACTAGCTGGAAATAGGGCTCATTCAGAAGAGCTATAGGAGATAAAGTGAGTCAGCTTTCTTCCGGGTCACTTTAAGCACAAGATAAGAAATGTGGCATTGTGGGCAAAGGAACCCTTAATAAAAGCATTTAAATGGAAGGGATGCAATGATAGAGCAGTATTTCCTAAAAATGCATTTGGTGGTCACAGGTAGGTTCCTTTGGAGTAGATAATGACCTGGGAAAGGTCACCCAGAAGAACACTCCAATGGTTCAGTATTTGTGATGAAAATCACCACTGCAATGAAGGGGACACTGAGGAGACCTAAGAGAAGCTTTGTCCAGGATGTGGAATGAAGAGTAACCTAGGTGAGCAGTGTATGGCTCTGCCATCTACCCCAGGAACCCCACAGTGGGTGCTTACATAGGTGGTCAGAGTACCTAGTCTCACCTCCCTTCTTCATATGATAACCACCATCATGTGACTGGCTTCCCCAAAGAGAATTCTGCATATCTCTGATTTTTGTCTTGTTCTTTAAATTCCCCTTCCTCCTTTTCTCCAGTCTGTATCGTAGGAAAAGTCTGGGGCCAGGTTCCCACGGTATCACCGTACCGTGGAACCTCTCTCTTGTCTCTCATTCTACAGTCTTTCTCCTCTACCACCTTTTGAGTTCATCTCATTAAAAACATACTTGTCAGGATATCCAGTTACCATGGTGATAAGAAGAAATCTAATGGGTAACAACAACAGCAAAATGCCCTTCTCCTTTCCAGCTTGAACACCACTCAGTTTCTATCAGTTTACCTAAAAGATTAGGTTATTAATCTCCAATCTCTCAAAACAAGCCTAGAAATAGCTCAACCCTCCTTCTAAGACCAATATATGGCACAAGCCTCATCCTAATTGCTCTAATTACATGAAGAACATAATGAGATACAGCAGCAGATGGCTACAGATTAAGTTCCACAGAAAAGAAATTCTCTTCTATTGCCTCTTATTTAAGAAACTTTGTTTTAGAAAGAAAAGTTAAAATTAAATCATTTGTTCACAAAGCCAAATATCTTTTTAAATTTTATCACACTTTTCTATTTCCTTCAATAGTACCTTTCCTTTCAAAAAAAAAAAAAAGTATTCACACATTTCATGTGGCTTTGCTACCATATGTGACAGATAAATTTGTAACTCCACGCTGAACCAAAAAAAGGGGGGCAGGTATATTCATTGAGAGTAGTTCATTAGAAGTTTATATAACAAATCACCTTTTTCTACAAACCTGTATTATAATCTCCAAAGTGTGCCCTATCAAATGTAGAATGGGGGAGGTTACTTGGGCCCAGCAACGACAACAACAAAAAATCTCTTCTAAAATACTGTGAACTCCAGCTTTTCACAGAAGATGGAATGCCAGACTTCCAGTCACCATTCTAAAAAAGAACAACGCAAACTTGAGATCTAAAAATGCAGTCATCTTCCCTTTAAAAATGAGTTTTCCTAACTTATGTGTATGGCCATAGGGGCACATGCCTGTGTACACACACATTAAAGGCAATCGGCTCAAACCTGGCAACTATCTTTTCTGACTCTTCTCACGCTGTTACATCTACTCTATTAGACAAGGTCCCTAACACATTACTCCAGACCACCATCATCGCTGAAGTGCCCAGGCACTCCTCACCTCCTTCCTAGTTCCACAAAGGATGCATCCACCACAGCAGCCATGGCGTGCAGCTCCAAGGAAGTTGCCACATCACATAGAAATGAGTGCCAGAAAGATAAGCAAAAACTCCTGCTACCAATGAAACCAGAGAGAGAAACGGTGTGAAGACACAAAATATTCTGAAAAGTGGATAGGTAACTCTCCTTCCCCAAAGTTAGAAGCCTCTTGTTTCAGCTCTAATGTAGTCGCCACCCAGAATATTAATGTGCATCCATGGCCCTCTACAGTGAACCGGAAGAGAAATACAAGTCACCTGAGAGTCTCTCCTTCCCCCGCCCCTACTCCAATGTAACACTTTAACCTCAGTGTCGATATTACTTTTCATAATCACATCTTTCAAAGATGGTGATGAGTCGCTCTAAGAAGTGAACTTCCTGTCACCCTCCTCTGCAGGAAAAAAAAAAAAAGATACTGAATTTTAGTATCTTCTCTGATGTGGAAATGAGACACTAATCAATAAAAGAATACTTGGGGAACACTTTTTTCCATCCTGCCATTTTCTCGTGAGGTGAACACATAAGATAAGTGGTCGATGACCCAACAATACTAAGAATTAAGTACTTTTTTGCATCTTAACCTGTATTAACAAATGAAAGTGACCTGGCTGATACTCTAAATCAGTCACCTTAATACCTGATCTGAGTTTTTCTTATACATAATTTATTTTGGTATTTCTTTGCTCATTTTCATGGGTCAATTTGAGAAATGAAAAGAGAAAAATGATGCTGAAAACATTTTCAGAAGTCCCATTTTTCTTGACAATTGCTTAAAGATACTTGAAAACTCATTTCTGAAGAATGAAAACCATTTATCATGTTGTGTAGTATGCAAGGGAAGCAGAGAAACTACTGGGACAGTGGGTGACAACGTTTCGGCACTCATCAAGTTTCTCCCAATGATCATCTGACATATTCATAGAGGACCGGGTCCTAACTACTTCCTTCACTGTAGTGAATTCTTCCAATTTTATGTTGCCACAGCATCCGCTGTAAATATAGGTTCGGTTTTCTCACACCAGAAGCAAGGCTCAGCGCCTAGACAAGGCTTCCAGCTCTCTATCTCCTCCTCATTTCTCAGTGTGAGCCGTCCAGACATCTGCAAGAACTCAGAGTAAGCAACTGAAGGCTGCCACTCAGGGACACCTTGATTCTGACTGTAAACCACAGAGCCTCCAGGAGGAGAAGGTGGGCAGCCAGGTGAGAAGACACACCACTGTAGCGGGGCCGGGGTCCAGCTCGGCAATGGAGGGCATGCCTAGCAAGCGCAGGTCCTGAATTCCATCCCCAGTACAAAAAAACAGCAAATGCTGCGGCTGAAGATTTAATCCCGTCTTACAGCCTAGGGAATATATCCTTATTTTTCCAATAATTTTCTCTAAACTAAGGACAAAATTATTTATGATGATGGTGATGTTGAGGAGGATGATGACGATGACAATAAATTACCTTGAAATACTTCCAAAGTCATCAGAATATATGCTTAGCCACATTAAAATGTAGCTTGGGGCTATATAACATATCACATTAAAATTTAACACCCTTCAAACTTCAATCATTTAATTTCAAAACTGTACAGTATTTCAAACCAAAAGACACTGTGGGAATTGAGGGAGAAAAGGAAGACAACAATATTCTACTTCTGTTAATGAGAGAACTGAAATGGAAGGAAGTGGGGATCTAATGGACAATTTCAATGATAGCTTCGTTTGTGTGCCTTTCATAATATAAGTACAGAGGAGCTGTTTTACTTGTTCTTCCTTATCAATTAAGATTAAATTTAAAAGTTGCATCTCTGTCCCTGACCTCTGTCAAGCCCCAGACCCACGTATCAAGTTGCCTACCTGTAATCCCTTCTCTTGGATTACAACCCGCAGGCAGAACAAATTGAATTTGTCTGAAACTCAATTTACTGTCTTCCCCCAAATCTGATCTTCTGTCATTCACCATTCCAGTTCAAAGCACCCAAAACAAGAACCTAAGCGACCCACTCTCAACACTTTGATCCTGTACAATGAGGCTCTCGTGGATCTTACCTCTAAAATTACTCCAAGTTGATCTCTGAGTTCTTCTGACACCGACTCTCAGTTCAGCCCCCATCACCTCTCCTCTTAACCTCGGGCCAGCTCCTCAACGTGCCTCCTTCCTCCCTGCTTACCTCCCTCCAACACAATCTGTGCACTAGCTTCTCACGAAATGCAAATGTGACCATGTCACGGCAGGGTACAGAGCCTTGGAGTGAATGCCCCCACTCTCTATGTACTAGAAACCAAGCTTCTTAGCATGAAAAGGCCTTCCAAGGGCTGGCCACAAACGGCTTCACCTTCCACCTCTAGCCACCTCACACTGCCCCATTAAGCAGGCCTGAACAGCTTGCAGCTGGACATGCAAAGCTACTTTGTATGTCTAAAAATCTTCTCCCATTCACTTCCCTCTGCCTGCAGTGTGCACCCTCTCCAACGAACCATGACTGATGCCGAAGTCCACTGCTTCGGGAACTCCTCCCTGACTTTTTACCACCCCCACATGCCTCCTCTCCTGCTTCACAAGATCAAGTGTACTCCCTCTGTATCTGCAAAGCAAGCCAGTCGCACCTCTGCAGCACCCATCACACCCCCAGGTCTGCTTACTTATTTGTCTCACTCATCAAACTGTGAACGGAAGTTACCTTCTCCACCCACCATGTCTGGTGTGTAATAAATGCCCATTGAACTAAACTGATTTCTATTCATTAAGTGCCTCAACTTTTACTTGATGCTATTTGTAACACTTTCTCTTAGTTTTTAAAACAGGCACAAGTGATAAGTTTATAGTAAGTAATATTATGAATGCTCAATCTAACAGGAAAGCAGAAAGGAGCCTTTACGGAGGTCTTCCCAGGTTAACAGTGCACCACACCAAGAACACACTCACCAAGCGATTTCATAGTTCATGTAGCCTTCAAATTAAGTAGTGGCAGTGTCCTTGTAAGAAGGAAACCACATAAATGGATGCACCTTGAGAACATGCTCTTAAGTGAAATAAATCAACACAATGAGTACACATCGAATTGTTTCTCTGATACGAAAAACCATAAGTGTAAATAAGGACAAAGAGGTAGAAGAGATATTATATAAAAGGAAGATAATATTCAAAAGAGAGGAGAACTAGAAAGGGAGAAGGGGAAAAGCAGGAACGGAAAAAGGAAAGAAAGGGAAAAGGGAAAAAAAATTGAAAAATGCGAACAAACCTGCTGTAAATAGGGAAGGGGGAATAAGAGGGAGGGGCAGGGAAATGGGGAGAATCAAGATACATCATGTACAGGTACAAAATAACCATGACAAATGTGATCATTATGTGTAAAATGTACCAATACATGGTCTTGGTAAAAAAAAAAAAAATTAAAATAAATAAATAAATAAAAAAGAAGAAAACCACAGCTTATGAAGGACAGAAAACTCTCTCAAGGCTACACAGCTGGGAATTGGATGGGTCAATACTGAAGTATAGGTTTTACATGAACTCAAAGTGCTTCTCACTTAGAGGCACAATCCAACAGAATAAAAAGGAAAAACAAAGAATTAGAGGAGGAATATTTCTGACTTCTTTTCCAGTCCTGGTTTTCTCTTTTCTCCACACCCTCAGCAAAGTAGGTTAATTTTGGGTAATAGGGCCATTCAAGACCATGGCTATTACCCAGAACACGGTGTTAAGGAAAGTGAAGGTTAGTGGGTCAATAAACTTAAGTACTACTTAGTTTCATTCCACCCAACATCCATCCACTAAACCCTTGCAAACCATCTCACAAACATGTGGCCAGAAAAAAATGTTACAACACCAAATACTAATTTTCCTAATGGAGTCTTAACGTTTCAGTAAATGAAAGCTATCGCCAAAGAGGCTCAAGACCAGATCTGCAAATGAAATGCAAAATGGAAAGTCTACGTAGAAAAGTGAGGCCATCTCAGTGTAAGAGTTATTTCTTGTGCTCATCCCGGAGAATGAGGGCACCTGCACCCCAGGAAATGAGGGAGGACTGGCTGCCTCTTGCACACCCTAGGTTTGGGGACGCTCTTGGGGCAAAGGGTGGATACTGAGAAACATAAGTGGGTGAGTCAGTACTTCAAGTGCAAAAACGAGAAGAAAAACAAGTCCAGTACTTGCCATTTCTGGAAGTCCTGCCTGGTAGTGCAAAGCCATAATAAAAACATGTCTAGCTTACTTGGTGGAAGTCATCCAGTCCCCTACAAAGATTGCTTCAGTTGCTGAACAATGTTAGGGGTTCATCACTCAGAGAACTAAGACAGCTACAATTCAGGGATACCAGGCAGAGAGCCCAACCACAGTAGCCTTGAAAAACACAAGGGAAGTAAAAATGTAGCAGCAACTCACCAGGCATGTGACTTGAGAATCTTGGCAGACTGCCTTACAGGATGGAGAGTCTGTGGACAGAGAATTCATGTCTTTTTCTCAGCTGCCAGAGGCCAAGGAGACACAGACAGAAAAATACCAACTCTTATCCTTCATCAAGCTAATAATCAATGAGACCTTCCCAAGAACAATGAATGAATAACCACAAATCCCTTCTGTCTTGCAATTGCGTATGACTGATCAGCATTACTAACTGGGCTTCTATGACTTTTACAACCTTAAACAGTTCTGTAATATATTAATTAAGTGCCAAATATGCAACCAATGCAAGGTTTCTTACATGACAGCCAGGTTGACTAAACAACACCCTAATGACTAAACCAAGGACAGAGTTCACTTCAACAAGTCGACCAACATTAATAGGGTATAAATTGAGACTCTGAGCCAAAAACAGCAGACACAACGATGAATAAGATGTTTCTGAGGAAGCTACAGTACACCAGGGGAGAAGAAAAAGCAAAAAGAACATCAACTTAATACACTAAACACTAGCAAGGTTTAAGTACAGTAATATATAAAGATCGCCAGCCAGAGTTAAATGACTAAAAGAAAGGCATACAAACAGAGACCCCTGTAAGAATCAAAAGGAAGAGCTAGAAAGCAATCTTATGGCGCACACACATGTAATTCCAGCTACTCAGGAGGCTGAGGCAAGGAAGACTGCAAGTTCAAGGCCAGCCTGAGCGACTTAGCGAGACCTTGGCTGCGGATGCAGCTCAGTGGTACAGTGCCCGAGTTCAGTACCAGTAAAAGAAAAGCAACTCTGGAAATAATTTAGTCTAGATTTCAAATGAGGACACAATTCAGAAAAGGAATGTGGCTTTCCCAGAGTCGTGCAGTCAATTACGATCAAAGCCCAGGCTGGAACTCAGTTTGCCCACACTTCCTACCACAGCACAACTTCCTACCTCTTCCAAAGCCACAGGAAATGAGGCAAGTTCTAGGCTTCTGAAGCGGACAACACGACCTTCCAAACACAGATTCCAGAGACAAGTGACCTAATGACTGTGAATGAGGACCAGGAAGGAAATGTGGGCCAGGTGTCTGCAGGACAGGGAACCTGAAGGACAGAATGGCGTCCACCTGTGGTTTGTCAGCAGAACCAGAAAATGAAGGGCATCTGAGCAAGCACTCTCCCTCACGGCAACTGCTTGATGAAGACTGCTTCAGTGGTACTACTAGTTCAAACAACTCCTACAGCAAACAGCTATTTTATCACCTGTGCCAAGAATGTGGCAACATCTCCTCTTCCTGTACTCAGGATCCTTAGAGACCACTAAGGCCAAAGCACATTACAGCACAACTGCGTGCACTTTGGACTGAGTTAGCAAGCCTCTTTCTGAGCAAGGCTGCACTACGGTATCATGAAGTTCAAAGAAACATTCATATAACTGAAAATAAAGCTCTATCCAAGATTCTCTGCAAACAGAAACACAAGGCAGTTGTGATTTTGAGGTAATGCTACACTTAATTCATTCAGCATTTACTAACTGTGTCATGCACTATTTTAAGACCCAACTTTTTGAGAAGAGGCAGGGGACAAAAGACAGAAAGTTAGACAAAACGTAAGATTATTAAGACAAAACTCGTATCTACTGAAGAAAGCAAATGACTCTCCAATTGTCTTCTAAGGATTACATAGCTGTGCTACTCAAACTCTGGCCCATGGACCAGGGCTGACCCATGAGAAGATGGCTAAGCACTGAAAACATTTAGAAACTTTCATAGCAATTTAGTAGTACTTTTAGGTCTGGGGAACCTAATAATTTTTAAACGAGGCTTCTATTTAGTAAATTTTTCTGTATTTCATTTTGCATTTCATTTTTGTTACACTTCACACAATTATCAGTGCAGCAAGTCTGAGAAGCAAAGCAATAAAGTGACAAAAGCGAAGTGCTGTTCGCTGGGCTACAGGACACTGTGCTAGCACAGAGGAGGCGGCTGCGCCTTCGAGCTGCACAGAAGGAAAGTCAGTGCAGAGGGAAGAGTCCTGGGCGGAGGGAGAACGTTCACTGAGGCCTGGAGGTCACCCAAGTGGATGGTACACTTAGAGAACAGACTTTGAGACACAGTAACAAACAGAAACAGGGCAGAAAGTTAACCCACAAAGAGAGGCAAAGAGACTGCCATGACTTTATAACGTAGCTTTGGGCTTTACCTAAAACACAGCAGTGAACTACTGAACATTTTTATAAGCAGGAAAAGGATGTGTTTCTGTATTCATTACAGTAACTAGCAGCAGAGGTAGGTGTGGAGTGGGAGGGATATAGGGAGAAACCGAGACCAGTTATAAACATACCAGAACCGTCTAGGAATGAAGAGAACCTTCCTTCAAAGAAAAACAGGCAAGAGAGAATAGCTCAGAGCAATGTTTTGTATGTTACACACATCTGTCTTCTTCCTCACTTGCCAATATGGACCAGAATCTGCAACTGAGTAACTGCTGATATGCTGACTTCGGCAGCACATTTACTAAAACTGAGTAACTGTTCACTTAATCCAGTAAATTCCCCAATCACAGAAGGGGGAGACCAATAAGTACAATAAAGATGAACATTACAGTACAGCAAGGATCCTTAACAATAAAGAACAATAAAGAAACCACCCAATTAAAAATGGCTCAAGGGTTTAAATAAGATATTTCTCCAAGGAAAACAGGAACAGTCAAAAATACATGAGATGCTCACTGTCATCAGTCATTAGTTCAACTAGTCAGAGTTCAGTAATGCAAGAATTATAAATGTGTTGCAGAGATTGAGAAGTATGTGGTATAAAATGTGAAATTCTGCAATGATCTTGAGCTTTAACAACCTTAAGTAGCTTCAAATACATCAATGGAGAAAAATGGATAAAGGGCTGTAGCCCACATATTGTGCACACCAAACATACAACCTACTATTTCAGTTACTGCGTGAGACACACATAGGAATAAGAATTGGCCCTTCACTGCCTCCAGCCTGCTCAGTCCTCTGCATGGTAGTCCGGGGTTTAAGCAGACCCGAGGTACCTACTGCAGTGGGTGTCCAATCAAGATTCATTTTCAATCCTGAGAAATTCTCAGGTCCGGGGCCTGTCTGAGAGCAGTGGTGCACCTGGCCTCCCACCCAGCCTAACACTCTACAGGGATCCAGAGACTTGAGTCTCTGTAGAGCAGAAACCACACACAGGCTTGCTACGTCCCTGAAACTTGGATTCTTCACAGAAAGCACCGGTGTGGGGAACGCAGGTCATGCATTGTCTTAGTTAGGTTTTCTCTCATTGCTGGGACAAAATACCAGACACCTAAAGTGAGGGAAAGAAAGGTTTATTTAGCTCACAGTTTGTAGAGGTTTCAGTCCACAGTCAGCTGGGTCCGAGGCAGGGTGGCCTGGCAGACAGGCAGAAGGCAGCAAAGTAAGCAAGGGATGCAAGCAAGGGGGCTAACCAGCTTCTTCCTGTACCTTATATCTTATCCAGGCTACCTGTCTTTAGGGTGGGCAGTACTCCCACCCTTAACCCTAATACCCTTAATTTTAGTGTCACATCCTTGATCCCAGCAGAACCATGCCAGACCAATCAGCGGACTAACTTAGTAATCACATACTCTGGGTCCAGCTACCTCTTACCACATGAGGCTTTGAGGGGACATCTAGGCACAAACCATAACATGCATATACCATTTTTCACAGACAATTTTGAAAAATGGAAAAGATTGTGAGGAAGAGTCAGAAAAAACACAACAATCATTCTGTCGTGGATATTCTGCACCCCGACACCTACAACAAACACACAGGGAAGAGTCCTGCCATAACATCACCGTGCGGGCAGGCCCGATGCCCACGTGATGGCAAGCTGAATATATCTTATGAGGATCTCATAATCACTGCCTGCTACATTTCGCAGCACATAATTTTATCAAAGCATATAATGGGCTTTGTTTTAAACTTCTACCGTATTCTAGTTGTGCACAGGAACAAATAATCCATCTCTACAGTCATAGCTACACAAGTGAAATTCAGCAATTAATCTGTGAATATAAATGCTTGACAATAATACAAAATTAAATATTAAAAAGTTTAACACACCTAAAGATTAATAAGATTTAGCCCAGTATTCTCAACTGTCAGTTCATTTTATAAAAATACAATATTGCCTATATCTTTGGAAAATGACACTGTATATAAGACAATATTAGCATACAAAAGAATGGAACAAAATTATCTCCAAAGAACATTAATTGCCCTTTTTTAATTTAGAAAATGAACAAACTCTCAATTTGTGCCTAGCATCTGCAAAACACTGTTGGGAATCACATTAAAACAAAAAGATCTAATTATCCACAAGGTCTGGAAAAGACAGACAACAGAATCACTTAATACCAGCAGTGTATGGAGGTAAGCAAGGAGAAGCACTCTATTCAAAGCCTCCAAGATCCTCGGCAGGCCTTGTACAATGCACCAGCACAGAGTGATGAATACGCTTCATTGATAATAGTGGCTACGTCACGGCTGGCTGAACATTCAGTCCACAAACAGAAGGCTTCTGTATTTGCTCGAATCAACCATAGGAAAGTTTTAGCAAAAAGACTGTTATATTGAAATGGAAATCAGTACTTTCCAGCAAGAATAGACAATTAGCAATTCCTTAAACTGGCACTAAGAGGAAGAGAAGGGAAGCATACCAAAAAAGATCTCAAACATCCAATATTCCAACATGTGAAATAAACAAGAAAAGCTATAATAGCTAGCATTTTGAAAATTTTACGTGGCAGACATAATCCAGATAGTATGGACCTCCCGGTTTTCAACCTACCCTGCCAGATTTTACCCAAATAATCCTCTTTTGTAAATTTTTTATTATATACAAGTTTAGTCCACGATTCCAGCACAGGTTAATTTAGGTGGTCTTCCTTAAACATTTAGCAAAATATACAAAGTCTGTTTATATATCATTTACTAACATTTTAAATCATTTAGTCACCAGATCTTTATTAACAGATTCTAGCAAATACCCCTCCAATGTCTTCCAGACACCACCCTAAGCCCCATCTCAAGGCACACACATACAGTCATGATCCATCTGACCTACAGATCTGGTTTCATGAGGCCCGTCCTGAGACTGTACAAGTCCAGGGGCACTGATGTAAGTTACAACACTATGGCTACCTAGAGAGTGAAAAACAAAGTACAGAAAAAGAAGACAGGCACAGGAAATTTGGCCACTGTTAAGCAATGATTTCTTAGATATAACACCAAAAGCCAAAATGATAAAAGAAAAAATTTAATAAATTTCATCAAAATTAAAAATTTTTGTATTTTAAATAACACCATCAAGAAAGTAAAAGACAACCAACAGAATGGGGGAAAAATGCATCTGATAAGAGACTTGTATCCAGTACATACAAGGAAATCTTAAAATTTAACAATAAAAAACTATCCAATTAAAAATGGGTAAAAGGTTTAAATGAGATATTTTCCCAAATAAAACATATAAATGGTCAATAAACACACAAGATGCTCACTATCATGTCATCCGGCAAATATAAAAGCACAATGACATACCACTTTAAACCCATAAGAATGACTACAATAAAAAGACTGATAATTAGAAGTGTGGGCAAGGAGTTGAAGAATAAGAATGCTCATACAGTGTTGGGGAGAATATAAGTAGTGCTGCTACTTTTAAAACAGTTTAGTAGTTTTACAGAGAGTCACCATTAAGATCTAGTGATTCCACTCTTAGGTAACAATAAAAAAAACTTTCACATATATTTATAGCAGTATTCAGAACAGCCGAAAATGGAAGTAACCTAAATGTCTACCAACTGATGAATGGACAACGCTGTATATCCACGTACGCAATATTATTCAGCAATAAAAAAGAAGTAGTGATAACATTCTAAAACATGAACAAACCTCAAACACATTAACAGGCTGCATAAAACTTGACCCCACTGATACAAAATGTTCAAAACCGACATATCTGTACAGACACAAAGTAGATTATACAGGCTTCCCATTTACTAGGAGAGGGTGGAGGGGTTGAGGAGTGACTATCAATAGATACAAGTTTTCCTTCTCAAGCAATGAAAACATTTCAAAATTAGGTAATTATAGCACAAATCCACAAATATACAAAAACCAGCAAACTGTCCATTTAAACAGCTAAACTCTATAGTGTATAAAATATGTATCAATACAGCAATCTTTTTAAATTGTGACAAACAATAAACCTTTATGCATTCCTGAAAGCAGTTTCCCAATCTACCTGAAATCAGATGATTCCAGGCAAATATGAAGTACGGAAATTATTCTCATATCGACCTTTGTCTGTATTCCAAGCATTGGCCTCAAATTGCACTGGCTCAAGCAACACCAAATAACCCAATACCAGTACATATGGTACACTGCAAACACTGAATTCCTAAGAACTACCAAAGTCTAGGAGCAAATGCTGCCAATTTTGATTCTATTCACTTCAACAAACACTGACTGAGGTATAAAATATAAAGACAAAAAATATAGTGGGTCCAGTACCCAATAAGTTCATTGCCTATAAAATCTAAAAGAGATATGTATACACATGATTCCCAGTTCAGGGCACTATACACAAATTACAAGTATGGAACAGAGAAACAGTACAAAGAAGGGAACTGTTCATTCTGTCTGAAGACGACTATACCAGTCTATTTTGTTGCTATAACAAAACACCTGAGGCTGGGTACTTTACAAAGAAAGGACATTTACTATCTCTGCAGTTCCATCTGCATGACCTGGAATACTGGTAAGAACCTTTCTGGCTGTGTTACAACAAGGCACAAAAACAGAAAGAGAACTAGCAACACGTGGAAGCAGCCAAGCACATAGGATGGCCTAGATTTGTACCAACCCCGTCGAAAGAAATTGCTCAGCCTAAAACACCAGCATTAGTCTCTTCTGAAAGGATGACCCTATGGCCTAATTACGCCCCAGCTCTTGAAGCTTCCACCCCATCAACACTGCCACATCAGAGCTCACGCTTTCAGCACATGAGCCCACGAGGACATGTTCACACCACACCCCAACCACAGCAATGGACACAGCAGTTTCATAGGGATAAGGACACCTGAGCAAAGCCTTAAAGGAGTGGCAGACACAAGGGGAATGATGCAAGGAAGGGCACGAGGAACGAAGGCAAACCTCAGTCAGGGCAATGAAAATGAGTATGAAACAGCAAAGACACATAGGGGACTAAAAGATATTTGAGGGAAAAAAGCATCAAGCAAGAATGTTACATAAGTGTTTATTAATTTATAAAGAGATAAGGTTTATATTGGCTCACGGTTTTGGAAGTTGCGTTCCAAGACCAGGTGGACCCATTGCTTTGGGCCTCCGGTGGGTGTACCAGATGGCAACGGTTGGACCAACGGCTCACCTCATGGTCAGGAAGTAAAAGAGCAAAAAGACAAGTCGGGGGTCCCACAACCCTCATCCAGGGTAGAATCCTAAAGACCACTAGACCCAACCTCCTGAAGATTCCACCACCTCCCAAGCCAACCACCATGCGAATCAAACCCTTTACATGGGGACCTCTGGAGGACATTTATCCAAACCACAGCAATGGGGTTGTGGAACTGAGCCCCGATTATAGACGCGTTACATATTTTAAGCCTTATCTGAAAAGTAACAGCAATCTATTGAAGTGTATTAAGCCGAAGAATGAAGTGACCGTATTTATTTTAGGAATAACATCCTAGCAGATGTTTGGAAGATGAAGATTCAGTAGGACGAAGGCTCTCCAGCTTTTATTTACCAATGTAATTACTTTTAACATGCTTTGTAAGAAATTTTACATAGTAGCCCAAGATGTAAAAAAGTAAAAAAACAAAGCTCTTATAGGTGAAACAGCCGTGGAGACCTGGAGCCCATCTAGGTCACATCCTGTTAGCCTCCACCATGGAAGAACCCTAATACTCTGGGGAAGATGGTGTGCGAAACTGGACAAAAGAGAGGTAATAATGGAAAGCTGGAAATTACAAAACTAGTTCTAGTACAGTTAGAAACAAAGGAGCTGAGTGAGCCACTCCCTTCCCCAAGAGCTCAACTATAAACATAACATAAATATTTTAAGGGTTATTTATACTTCCACTTTCTTAAAGGAGGAACAAAACATAATAACAAAAGCCTAAGTGATCACCCTGCCCTAGAGGCAGAGTTCTGATGGCCAGTGAGAGACTCAGTAGGAGGCACCTAGAAGTCAGAGACGGCTACCCTTTAAATCTAAGGAGCCTGAAGTTAGCAGGTGGGCCATTCACACACCATTCCCCTTTCACCTTTTAATTCATGTGTGCCTTCTAGCCCTTTCCCTCTTTGCTCCTACCCTTTTCTCTTTCCCTTGTCCCAGCTGCTACCTTCCCAGAGATCTCCAATAAATGCAGCTACCTTCTACCTTCTTCAGAGTGTGTGCCTGGAATTCTTTCCTCGTCGTACACAAGAACCTGGACTATTTCTGGCCCACTCAACTCTAACAGTTCAACAGTCCAGGAAAATGACTAGTGCCTAGAATCAGCATAAAAGATGGAAAAGGGGGAGAAGAGAGTTCAGAGAGCTCTAAGGAGGTGCAGAATTTACAGGATTCCTAACTAACCAAATTCAGAGTGAGAAAGAAGAAAAGGTGACTTCTGGGTTTATGGGCTGGGTGAAAGAAGATGACTTTATCAATAGAGACAGTGTAGTAGAATACTAAGCTTTCCCACAAGTATTTTAAACTTAGTAATTCCCAAAACTGAATACTTGCCGCTCTTCTAAGTCTGTTCCCGGTCTGAGTAGCTTCAGCCTTAGACTGATGCTGATGCTCAAGCCTGAGACCTAAAAATCATCTTTGACATGTGCTTCCCCCACCCCTACGTTCAGTCCATCACCAAAGGCCACTAATTCTAATTCCAAATTTTGTTTTGTTTATCTATCCACTTCTCTTTATGGACACAGCCACCAGCCTCATTCTTGCTACCACCATCTCATACCTTGATCTTTCCAACAGTCTCTCAGTCTTTCTATTGCTATTCTTGATTCACGCTAATCCATTGCACACACAAGAATTATATTATTAAGCCATAAAATCCTTCAATGATTTTCCAATTTTAAAAAAGCCTAAAGACAAAAGAACACATCTTGTCTTATTCACGTTGGAATACTGAGTGCGTAGTACTCTACAGACAGTAAGTATGTTTAAAAGAATGAAAGAGGATTAAATCCAGAGAAAGGAGATGGATTTCATTTCAGGGCTGTTGGCTGTGTCTAGAGGATATCCAAGTAACTACCTTACTGGCAAGTAACAGAATGGACCTGAAATCCAAACTGATGTTTGCCTTCACTATTTCAGGCCCAGTGTAAATAGCATTATCTATGGTAAATAAGACTAAGACTATTTTAGATAATCATGAACTAAGTCAACTTGCTTGAAGCAAGCTTAGCTTCTTAGAAAAGTGTCTCTGTAATCTGGAGGTCTGCATCTCTAGATTAGGTCAAGGTCAGCATTTCAAGGACAACAGAAACTGCTGATCAAGCACTAGATCTGTGGCAGGATCTTTTAAAAGGAACAATTTTGCAGCAAAGCCTGTGATTTGGCCACTTCCTCCAAACTATTTTTTGCAACACCTCTTCCCTTCTGCTCCTGATGTCCTAGCAATTTCCAAATGACTTCTTCATTAATTCATCATCTGCAACACCAGTGACCAATTGACACCCGCAGTTGTTGAGAAAGAATCACAAATCTAAAAACATAAAACAAAAGGAACAAAAACAAATTGGCCTCTCCATTCATTATCTAATTTCAAATGGGTAGCCCCACTATTAACCCCTGAGTCGCAGCAGAGCTGCTTCAAGAGCTCTGCTGCGAGTGTGTTGTTCTCACACTCCTACTCCCATCTTACCTTGCTAACCTCGGCACTTTAAGCTTTACTACAAGGAACCAGAGATGGAATCCTGACAACCTTCCATCCCAAAAACAAAACAAAATGACAAGTAAATAAAAGCTCAAGATTATTTCATGTATCTACACAAAAGTAAAAGGAAAAGCCACATTTATAATCTAGAATGGAGGCAAATACAAATATAGGGACAGATAAACTAAAACCCAGTTCAGCTGGCCTTGGAATGTGGCCTTGTGCTTCGTGAATTTCAAAACAGCTAAATCAAATAATCAAGTTCTGCTGTGAAAATCAAGTCTGCCTGTTCTTTTTCTCTATCCCTTCCTCAGCCTTGCATTACAGCACACAGACTAAATCTGAGTGTTCACAGGTCCTGCAGAGAGACCGAAGGAGCTATCAGAGTGGGCAGAAAGAGATCCAGGACTGAGGAGGAAGGAGTTTCAAGGTGGAGGAACCGTCAGCAGCACCAAAGGCTGGCTGTGCTCTCCATCTCCCCCACGGACCTCAGTGACATCTTTATAAATATTCTGTGTAAGTCTTTAAAGTGTTCCTGAACTACAGCTTGACTTCTCCACAAACAAACACGCTCATCTAGGAGGCTAATTTTATGTGACAATATGGTAGACTACAGGGGTTTCCAAATATTTGGCCAAATAGTATTCTGGATGTGTCTGTGAGGGTGCTTCAGACGAGATCAGCACTTAGATCAATGCAGGAGTGCAGGAGACAGCCTTTCCCATAGTGGGCCTCATCCAGTCGGAGAACAAAGCCTACACTCCCCACACCAGGAGCCCTGTTGCTGGCCTAACTGGACACCAATCACCTCTTTCTGGCTCTATTGCAGCTGCCCCCTTGGACCCAAAGGGGGACTTTGGCTCTGCAGGTCTGGGACTTGCTAGCCTCCACATCTGAGGAGCCAATTCCTTGTCACAAATCTCTACACACACACACACACACACACACACACACACACACACACACACACACACATGTGCTTTCCTCTGGGGAACCCTAACACACCACCTGAGCATGAAGGGCAAACATTCTTTAATCAATTTCCTCCCATGTTCGACCTTTCACACCATATATTCTAGAGGTCAACCAACAGCCTTAAAGAAAAATATTTGAAAGTCTACTAAACTTTCTCCCATCCAACAGCTTCCATAAAGCCCATACCTTCTGCAACGCCTGTATTACAAAGGAGGAGGTCCATAAAGAACCTAGGAAAGGTCAATAGGAATTCATGATAAAAAGATTATTTTGCTTACACTTTTAGCTTTTCCAGTTATTTGTACTACCAGATAACTGGGGGCTTTCTGCTTCACTTACCACTGTTTTGTCACACGTTTTTGTTTTCAAATATGCCACACAATTGAAGAAGGTATTATAAGACACCTAACCATTTACTTTGAATTATGAGATACCCAGATTACAAATTAAACATGAAAAGTAAAACAAAGCGTTATTGGCTAATATATTACTTTTATATCATTTTGAATACCAAATTAATGAAGATTGCTAAGAATGAGAAGATCAGTGAGCAAATAAAGGAAAAGTAGAGATGGGAGAGTAACACATAAAAAAGCAGAGGAAGCTACGCACAGAACAGCCATCCTTCCGGCTGCCCTCTAGGGTGCTGTGGGGTGCCCATCGAATGTCTTCCTTTCCTTCAGACCCCTATTTCCGAGTAGGAGCCTTCCCATAACACGACTCCTCTGGCAAAGCAGGACATGTGAGGTCGCAGCGATCCAGCACATATTCCCACTCTGGTCTTGTTTACAAGGAATAAAAGGTACAAACAAAATTAGAAAGAGAAGAGCAGTAAAAGATAGGACTGTTTTCATGGTTAATTTTATGTGTCAACTTGACTGTACTAAGGAATAACCCAGGCAGCTGGTAAAACGTTACTTCTGGGTGTGTCTCTGAGGAAGTTTCCATAAGAGATGAGCATTTAATCAGTAGACTGATTAAGAAACCCATCTTCACCTATGGAGTGAGAAGTGTAAACTGCCCAAGTGTCTAGCACAGAGAATATTTCAAGTTTTTGTAGTTTTATACTAAAGATAGATACAAGGTAGGGGTGGATCTGGGCAGCTAAATTCCCACTGAAAAACAAACAAATGAAGAAAACCACCTCAATGGCCAGAGGAAACGGGGAAAGGAGCTCAGGGAAAAATAGAACCACCAGACAGTGATGGAAAAGTCCTGGAAAGGAGACACAGGGTCAGTGAAGAACATCAAATTTTGTATGAAAGCTCTGCCAAACCTTCTGGTAGATCCCTAAAGCATGTATGCACGGGACAGACAGTCTAAACTATGAGCTGGGCCACCACCTGTCATGGCCACAGCATATGTGGGCTAAACTCTAAACCCTGCCATCTTTCTAGTAGAAGCAACAAAGTCCCAAGGCAAAAGGCCACCAGAGAATGAGGGAGGAACCCCAGAAAGAAGAGGGCTACAGAACCGGGACCTAGAAGTTTGTAGAAAAACTGTGCAAGTTCTGGCTGACCAATATACAGGACAGACCCATGGCATCCTGACACGAGATCTGAGCCACCAATCACCACAGGCATAAAAGACTTGACATTTTGAGTCTAACCAAGTAACATGCTTGCCTGCAAAAGAAAAAAATATATATACCACATTCATAATGTCAAAGATATAATCTAAAATTTACTCCCCACAAAACAGGCTGAAAAAAATCTGACTCGTTCTTATAGAAAAAGACAATCAGCAGATGCTATGTTAGTGTTCTGTGGTTTTTTTTCCACTCTTTCCCTCCATGTGTGTGCGTGTGCACATGTGTAAGTGTGCATATGTATACATTCTGATTCTCTAGAGAAGGCTAACGTGTGTGTGTGTGTGTGTGTGTGTGTGTGTGTTGTGTGTGTGTGTTATACACAGAGATTTATCATGAGGTACTGGTCTGCAAGATTATGGAGGGGGAGAAGCCTCACTATCACCCATGTGGGACCTGGAGACACAAGAAGCTAATGGTGTGGTTTGAAGGCCTGCGAAGCAGAAGGCATACGGTGTAGCTCTGGCCCAGGTCTGATGGCCTGAGAACCAGGAACAGCAATACCAAGGGCGGGATTTATGTTTCAGCTCCATCAGGCAGAGACAGACTCTAACTTCATCTGCCTTTCTGTTTTATTCAGGCCCTCGACAGATAGAATGATCCTCACCCATCTGTTTAGCTCAGCTCATCAACTCAAACACTAATCTCATCTAGGAACAGCCTTACACACACATACACCCGGAAATATGTTTAACTAGCTTTCTGGGCATCCCATGGCCCAGTCAATTTGACACATAAAAGTAGGTACGTATTTTTTTTTTAAGTAGGTATGTATTTTAAGTTACCTAAAACAAATATGTTCAACAAAATAAAAGAATATGCACTTGTAACAGATAAAATAGAAAATCTTGGTTTAAAAAATAGAAGCTGTAATGAATAAAATGAAAGGTTTAGAATTATAAAATATCTAAAAATTTAAAATGCACTGGATAAGCCTAAAGGCAGAACAGGAAAAAGGGGAAACAAATCAATGAACATGAGGGGAGATTAACAGAAATGAGACAAAAGAGAGAAAAACAAGATTAAAAGCATGAACAGTATTTCAGAGATATATATGACAATTTCAAAATGTTAACATATAGTAACTGAAGTATAAGAAACAAAGGCAAGAACTTACGGGACAGAGAAAAGAATATCTAAAGATATGACTACAGACTCCCAAAACCTGGCAAGTGACATAGCATGTGCAGATTTAAGAACATCAGCAAACTACAAATAGGATAAACTCAAAGAAAACACCTAGGAATGCCATTGACAAAATAATAAAACTCTAAGAGAGAATCAAAAAATCAGTCAGAATAAGAAGCAGCTTTACATATAAAGAAGAAATTATGGAATAACTACAGAGTTTTTATCTAAAGCCTCAGAAGTCAGGAGACGACTCAACAACATTTTTAGGGTAAAGAAAGAAAAAACTTCCAACTTAGAACACTATATTCACAAAAATACCGCTCAAGAATAAAAATAGAAACATCAATGTTTTCAGATAGTAGGATATAACTTGTCATGAGAGATCAGCACGATGAGAAATATTAAAGGTCTTCAGGCTAAATGGAAATAATGGGGAGTGGAGCGCCTGAGTCTTCATGAATAGATGAAAAACATCAGAAATGATTATTGGATATAAGTATAAAGGAATTCTTCCCTTAATTCATTTAAGATAAAATATAGCCATTTAACACAAAATATGTCCTTGGGGTTGATAATACACATAGATTTAAGACACTTGAGAATACTGTAATTCCATAAAGAATCTTAGGAGTTATGGTAAATAAACTGTTATGTTTCTAAGTTTTCTGTATTTTTATGAAACAGTAAAATATTAAATCTAACTGCAGTACACTGCAACAAATTAAGAATACATATTGTAAACACTAACAAAAGTAGGTGAAGAGAACTACTGTGGCTTAAAAATCAACAGGCAATAACCAGAAGAGAGTAAAAAGCAAGATGCACCTCTATGTCATCTACAAGAGATGAGTGTTTATAAAGACATAGAAAGACTGAAAAATAAATGAATAGGAAGAGTTATACCATGCAAGTAATAAATATGAGAAGCCTAGAAGTATGAAAAAAGATTTAAAGATACAGAGTATAACCAAAAGTACAGCAGGACAATTCATAATGATAAAAGGTTAATTCGTCAGGAGCACAAACATGCATTTGCCCCTCAAGGCACATGAAGCAAAACCTGACACAACTAAAAGAAAACATAATTCCACAACTCTCTCTCTCTCTTTCAGTTGATATAAACACTGGTCAAAAAAATTAATACAGAAAAAGATGAGGATCAGAACATTATCAGTCACCTCCAATCTCAACAACTACAGAACACATATTGTTTTAAGTATGCACAGTATATTCACCAAAGGAGAGCATGTACTTTACCATGAAACAAATTTCAATAAATTTAAAAAGGAATTAAATCATACCACCCTTCTGGTATATACATAACAAAGAGGACTTAAATTGGAAATCAACAGCAATAATGCCATCAAGGAAAAACCCCAAGTGCTTAGCAATTTAAGTAGGACATGTTGACCCATGGGTCAAAAAAGTCATAATTGAAATTAGAAAATATTTTTAACTGAATTCAAATGAAAAAATACAGCATACTGAAATTTGTGGGATATAAGTAAAATAGTGTTTATAGGGATAGTTATAGCTCTATCTATAAATAAGAAAGTTTAAAATCCTAAATTCTACCACAAAAAGCTAAAAAAAAAAAAGGTAAAGCCAATTAATAGAGGAAAGGAAATAATAAAGAGCAAAATCAAAATCAAAAGAAATAGACAAAACTGAAAGCTGGTTCAGTGAGAACATCAACAAAACTGATAAGCCCTAAATAGGTTAATCAAGAAATTTGAAAAGAGAAAACAAATCACCAATATTAAGAAAGGAAAAGGAATTTTTACTGTAGATCCTACATAAATGTAAGAGAAATGGGAATATTATGAACAACTTTTTGTCAACAGTGATAATTTAGTTAAAATGAAAAAATTCCTTCAACAGCAGAACTGATCAAAAGTAACAAAAGAAGATATGAACAATCTGAATAGCCCTCTATTACATAAATTGAGTAAGTTATCAAAAATCTTCTGATTAAGAAAACTTCAGACTCAGATGGTTTTATATAACACCAATTTCACACCAACGCTTTCAGAAAACAGAAGAGGTGGAAACAATTCCCAGTTTACTATGAGGTCAAAATCACCACAATGCTAAAATTTGACGAAACACTTTAACAAATTCTGCAGACTATCATTAAAATATATCCCTAACAAAACTTCCTAAGAAAACATTAGAGAACTGAATCCAGCACTATAAAACAAGATGACAGATTACAACTACAAAACTTTTACCCCAGAAATACAAGGTAAATTTGCCATTCAGAATAATCAATGGATTTGCCATAATTAAAAATAAAATTAAAAAGTTATGCTCACTTTATCAGATTCAGAAGAAGTATCTAATGAAATTCAATTCCCATTTATAATCATATCATTCTGCAAAGTAAGAACTGAAGGGAATTTTTCAACCGAGTGAAGGACATCTGTAGAAAAACCTAGAGATCACCCCACACTTAGCAATGAACTCTAAACACTGCCCCTCTGAGACTGGACCCAAAGGCAAGGTGCCTACTTTAAATATTTCTACTCAGCACTATACTCAAAGTTGTGGATATTGCAATAAAACAAAGAAAGGAATAAACAGCAGAAAACAAAACTGCCTCTATTTGCAGATGGTATGACACTATTTTCACAGAAGATTCCAAAGAATCTACAAAATAACTATAAAAACTAACTGGTATAGTCTTCAGACAAAAGAATATTGCTTTCTGCTATCAGCAGCAAACAACTTAAAAAAAACTTAACTTCATTTACAATAAACAAGAGAAAGAAACACCACCATCAAAAATTTAAGAATAAATTTAAAAGAAATGAAAATTATCACAGAAATCTCTACAATACTGTTGAGAAAAATCCAAAATCACTAAACAAAGGTTTGTGTGGGCATGAGATAATTCAATATTGTTATATGTAAATTCTCTTCAGATTATCTGTAGATAAATGAGATTCCAGTCAAGACTCCAGCAGGATTTTTTTAGAAACTGACAAACTGATTCTATAATATCTATAGAAATGGAAATGACAGAGTAGCCTAAGCAAATTTTAAAAACAGAATAAAAACATACTACCAGATTCCAAGAATTACTCTAAAACTACAGTAATCAAGACAGTATAGATTTGACAAAAGAACAGACTTACATAGGTCAATGCAAACAGAACAGAGTCCAGGCACAGACCCGCACTCAGTTGTGAAACTAAATTTCAATGAAAGTTAAAAAAGTCATTAAATGGGGAAAAGAAGATCTACTAAACGAAAGGCACTAGGACTGGATATTTGCATGAGCATCTACCCTTACCTCACATCATATGCAAAATCTACTTGAGGTGGATCACAGACCTAAATATAAAAGCTAAAACTAGAAGTCCCCAAGATGAAAACATAAGAGAAAATACCTGCAACTCTGAGGTAGCATAAGATGCAAAAAGCACAAACCAAAAAAACCTATAATTAAATTTTCAAAATTACAATCATTTGCTCTTCAAAGACACAATTAAGAAAGTGAAATTAAACCTGGTGTGGTGGTACACAACCATAATCCCAATACTCCATGAGGCAGAAGCAGGAGGATCACAAGTCAGAGCCTCACCTGGATACTTCAGAGACTTAGTGAGACTCTGTCTCAAAATAAAAATGGCTAAATACACAGCTGGTGACACAGAAAGGCCCTGGGTTCAGTCCCTAGTACCGCCAAAAGATAATGAAACTAAGAAAGTGAAACGCAATCCACAGAGTGGCAGAAAATGTTCATAGTACATATTTGTGACAAATAAAAGATGTCCAAAATGCAGAAATAATTCTTACAACACACAGGGAGAAAATAAACAGCCTGTTTTTGTTTTTTAAATGAGCAAACTATTTGGACAAACACTGGGTCAAGGAAATTCTAAGACTGACCGCCAAGCATATGAAAAGATCTTCAAGGTCACTAGTCACTGGGAAATATATACAAACTAAAACCACTACGAAAAAACACTACCCATCCATTACAATGGCTACAGTTTTAAAAGACTGACCATACCAAGTGTTGGCAATGGTATTCTTGCATACTCACAGTGGAGAGAGAAAAATATGGAGAGAGAAAAATAGTGCAACTATTTTGAAAAACAGTTTGAAAGTTCCCTAGAAAGTTAAAGATCAACCATTTCACTCGTAAATATTTCCTCACAAAAACTGAAAATACATGTTCACACAAGGTCTTACACAGTAACAACTCAAATGTTCCTCAATAGGAGAATGGAAAAAAAAAATAGGAGAATGGAAAAACTTACAGTACAGCCATACAAAATTGTGAGTTCTACTCGGCAACAGAAACCAACCAACTCCTGGTACATTCTGCAACATGGATCACTTTCAAAATCATTATGCTGAGTGAAGGAAGTTGGAATCAAAAAGAGTACACACTGCATGATCCCACTTACATAAAATCTTGTAAAATGCAATTTAATACAGTTGCAGCCAGAAGTTTCCTGGACCTGTGTGCAGAGGGAGGGAGGGATGTAAAGGTCATGGGTGATTTTTAAGGAGTAATAAAATGTTCTGTATCTTCACTGCAGTGGGGAGTTCTTGGGTATTTACAACCATCATAGCATTGTAATCTTTAAATAGATGCAGATCTTTGTACTCAAATATCTCACCAAAGTTGTATTTTTTAAATCACTAGCTCCTGGTGCGGGGTCCTTTTTTATGAGCCATTAGATTTTAGGACCAGATCTACCTGGGTGCTCTTCCCAGTTCCAACATTTATTGACAGCCAAGAGCAGCGTACTTGCCATCAATGAGCTCTAATGTCTTTATTTCTAAAATTAGGATAATCATCCACCTCACATTGTAGTTGAAATGAAAAGAAATTATAACTGAGAGGATCTAATACAATTTGCACACAGCAGCATTTAGTGCCCTGCAAGAATAATAATGCAGAATGTATTTTATCAAATTTTACATTCAAGAGCATGGGTACCTAGCAAAGAGGGATGTGGTGGAGAAGGCCATTATGTACAGGCTAGAATGATGGTAAGGGCCACGGGTATAGATCAGGAAACAGTCAAGACACACACACAAACACACACACACACACACACACACATACTTTGTCTGGCAAATGACATACAGTTAATTGTGTCTAAATGTCAAACACATAAATTAGCCTTCTTCAACCTCTCACTAGCCCTACAAGGTAAGTTCCTGTTGCAATCACCATTTTACAGAAAAGAAAACAGGCTTCATGAGATAAAGTATATTAATGCAGGCCAGAAGTGCCGGGGCTCAAAGAGCACTTGTAAGAAAGGCAAAGGCAACTCACTATCTTATCACCTTCCACAAAGCTGTGATTGCATCAACCAAACTACAAAATAAAGCCAGTTTTATTTCCATACCAAATTACCCTAAATGGATCATTTAAATGAGTGAGAGGATGCCAGAGCTAACAAGGGTGAGAAGGGTAAGAGAAGAAAGGAAATCTGAATAGAGATGCCGCCTCCTCCCTCTCCCGGGAGATGGAAGAGGGTCTGTTTCCATGTGTACAACAGAAAAATGACACACGGGTGCTTAGAATCTCTGAAAAGAGACTCGAGGACAAGAAACTGTCAGATTCCTAGAGACCTCTAAGAAATTAGAGAAACTGGCCAGCTATAAAGGATTAGTCTCTCAATGCAAACTTAGGAAAGAAAACATTCTCAGAATCATTTACTAAGATACTCCCAAGACCTTTCATGAGATCCCCAAATAAGTTCTAAACTATGACTTCACAGGCTTTATTCAGTGTACCTGCAAGTTATACCCCCGAAAAGAGGGCTCAGTTTACTTTATGCACAGATGGGTACTGTTTAATGAAATTAAATTGAATTTCCCTTTACCACACAATCTAGATTTCTGAGGTCTTGGCCTGACACTGGCCTGATCACTAACACTAAAAACTAGAAAATCTTAACGGCTAAATTTCAGTGTAGCTGCAACACTACACCTCTACTCTACTAAATGAAATTCCCACTAAATTCAACAGTTTTTCCTTCTTGTATTTCCTCCATTCTGAAAAGGAAATAATACTCACTTTAAAAGTCTTTCACAAGATCTTTTAATCTTTTAAACACCAATTATGCCAAATCTGTAACAGATTCACTGAGAGTATGTCTCTCTTCTTAGAATTAAACTTTATTTATCAATATTTATGAGGAATCACACACGATCTTGAACTACTGCGACAGCCTTTTAAGTGACCTCCCTTGCTCCCTCCTGGCCCACTTCCACTCCATCCTCCATACTGCTGCTAAAAAACGTGAGCAAGTTATTATTCCTCCATATACCACCCTTGAAAGGCTTCCCGCTGCTGGCCAGGTGAAGTCCACATACCAGGTGCTGCCTGTGCTTTCGGCCTCTCGTCTCCCAGTCACATAACTGTTTTCTGCTACTCTCTGCCTGGAAAAGCTTGCTTGTCCCACCTGCTCTGTCACCCACTGAACTCCCACTCATCCTTCAACCTGCTGGGCTCTTCTGCCCTTCACCTTGCGCATCAGATCAACTCCCTTACTTTGGGATAGGTTCCCTTACTTCAGACAGGTTTCTTTGATTTCCTATTGAAACTTTGACATAAAGGTGTTTCAACATGCGCATTTACATCAAATGTGATTTCCCAAATAATTCACACTCCAATGCAAGGCTATCTGTATAGACGAACCTCCTCACCCGCTTGACTATTTTTGTATGTACTCAGATGACTATTTGGTCCTCTCAACTATAAGAGACAGGGGAAAAGGCATATATTGTAACGGAGACACAGCGGTCATAAAACAGTTCCTAAATAGGCCATACAGTTTTGAGTCTTTTGACAATGTTTATTAAGTGTCCACTATGTGCCAAGCTGTAACTAGATCCTTGGAGCAAAGTAATGTTCAAAAGAATGTACGGATGTAGACAAATTATAAAAACACCAAGAACCTTGTGACTCCTAACAGAAGCTAAATCAGAGACAATTGAGTTCAATCCACCCATTTTACAGTGGAAGAATCCTGCCTAAATCTGTAGGAGAGATAAACAGCACAGGTCTTCATCCAATGCCCCTCTCTGCCTCCCTCTGTCTCTCTGCCCCTCTCTCTTTCTCTCTCTCTCTCTCTCTCTCTCTCTCTCTCTCTCTCTCTCTCTCTCTCTCCCCATTCCTATTCCACTAGTCTGGAGGAATTCTGAATAAGTCAGATTAAACCCTATTTTGGTTAAAGATACTGTGTACATCTCAACAGTTTAGAATTATATCAATCTATGCATGAAAAGAGGCCTGACACTACATTTCAGGACAGAAAACCAGTGACATAAAATAAACCTAAAGGGAACAAACTAAGAGGCCCAGAAGTGCAGCCAAGCTTCATCTGAGTCAGCAGATGACATCTATTTGCACTCGTTAGCACTGCCTGGCATGTGCTGCCACCCCCTTGGGTAATTTACATTTTTTTAAAGCATGTAATTCTAAATTTAGGAAGTTAGGATAATCAGGGTGGAAAAGCCCATCTGTTTGACGTTTACTCCAGCTGCTGCAAATTCTGAAATGAAATCTGAGTATTTTCTTCTCTGTTTCATCTAACCCAGACTGGAATATGGACATGGCAGAGGCATGAAAGTAGCTAAGGGCAGCATATCTGACATGTGTTTTGTTTGCTGCACACTACACCCCAACTCTGTTTAAATAATCGTGCCACACAATTACACAACATATTCATGTACATTTTATGCAAAAGCCATATATGATTCTCTTGCAATGTTTTGTGGAGGTGAGGTGATTGAGACAGAAAGACTCTCAGAAAATATAATATCTGACACTAAAGAGACTGAAATTAAACAAGGCAGGAAGAGTACCTACAATATTGCTTGCTTACTTGTGTCTTGTGTCATTTTCTTTCTTTTTTTTTTTTTTGGGAAAGAGCATTACCCTACGTTCTGGCCCACACTTTGCCACTTACATGTTGTGAAAAGGTTTTGAAAAGGTAATTTTAGTTCCCCAAGTTTTTTATCACACATCATGCACGAACAAAAGCAAAAGGAGGAGGGAGGAGGTAAGCGTGGGAGGAAAATGAAATGACACTGTCTTCAGGATCCACATTCTGGGACTACTAGACAGCTAGATAACTTTTCACAAGAAAGATAATATATGTGGAAGAAATGCCTTTTTTGGTTTGAAATCATCAGTATTAAACCCAGAGGCAAATCAGTAAATACCTATTTATGTACTTTTCTTCATAGCTTGTAAGTATATGAATCATTTATGTTATAAGCTAAATAAATATTAAGTACCAAAATAAGTACAAAAAGTTTTTAAACACAATTCAAACAGAACAATTTTACATTTGTAATGCATAAAATTAAGTTAAAAGAAAAAAGAGAAACAAGCATCGTTTAGGATGATGTGCATTATTTCTGACAAACATTCTATATAACTGTTGATAAAGCCCCTCACCAAAAAGAAAAAAAGAACAAACATTCTGAGTCCCAAAAGCCCTCTTGACTACCGTCCCTGCATAAGGCCCTGTGTTACAGCACCAGTGATAACCATCTCAAATAAAATGATTCAAGTTTGTATTAGTAGTCTCGGCAAGAAACCCTTGAATTAGAAATGAAAATGAGCGCTTGTATTGGACCTGTCTGTCTAACGCAATTAACTGCAAAGGGCCATAGAGACCCTGCACCCAAAGCGACTCTGTCACTCCACAGAGGACCCCACTTTGCACCTGGAGGACAGGAATGAAAATCAAAAGGATGCAAAAGCTTCCGAAAGCATGTTTACCATGACTCAAGAACACTGAAGTACCTAACATCATTTTCTTTCACGATCACATTATTCTTATACCTCTATTTTATAGTGGATAACATATTTTAAGAAAGAGGGATTTCAAAAAGAATTTTTAATGCTATCTCATCTTTTACTGTCTTAGGTGTTGTCAATCTGGTTTTTATCTATTTTTGCCTCTAGACTATATCTTTAGTACCTAGAACAGAGCCTAGTGTAAAACAGGTATTGGGTAAATATTTAGTGAATAAACAACAGAGTATTAAAAAAAAGTAAGTACTTTTACAATGCAAGGACTATGGGAAGGAAGTTATACACTCTCACTATGCACCAGGTGCTTAAAGTCCAGCTCTTCATCTTATCAAAGGGTCATCTGTCGCATTCTCCACAACAGGAAAAAGATATCAACAGTCAAATAATACCCTGACCAAAGAAGAGAAGAAAACATGTGGTCACCTGATGCACCTCAGTGAGTCCAGTCCGGGAGCAGATGCTTCAGACAGGCTGCGCTGGGAAGGTCAGTGATGGCTAAAGCAGCAGCAAGGGGAAAGAAGAAGGGAAAGCACAGACACACAACTAGCTGGAGCAGAGCCATTAAAGAGGCACAAAAGGTACTACACTGGCCAGCAGGACCCAGGGAAGAAAAGACGGAGGTGTGGCAGCCCTTGGAAATGAGGATGAGGGGTCCTGGGAGGCCGGGAGGCAGAGAAACCAGGGTGGTGTATGTCACATGTTGAAAGGTCCCCAAAATAAGAACCATCTAGAAATATGTCGATACACAGAAATAATGGCACAAACAAAAGTGACAAAGACGATGGCCATTGACAGTAATTTATTAGTCGGACTGTCATTCTTAATTCTTTTTAAAATCATCTTCAGAAATCTAAAGGGAAAAGCCACTGTTCACCAGAAGGAAGAGAATACAGAATTACTGACGACACAGGAAAATGTTTAGAATGAGTATACAAATAATTCAGTGTGTACAGATTACACACATAATAGATCTTCAAATGAGTTACCACAGCTACCAAAAGATAATTAATTTTGAGGAAACAAAAGAAAAGAGATACCATTAGGGGTAGACTAAACACATCATCCAAATTTAACTCATGTCACTTCCCAACAGGAACCAGAATATTCCTTTCCATGTGGCCACTTCTGACCTCGTCCCCCACTCTCTCCCCTCCCAGTCTGGTGTGTGCGGCCTCTGACGAGCTAGCAGAAATACCCTCAGACCCTGCAACACTCTATCGGGCCCACCTGTCCACTTTCACAACTAGCCTCACTTATACGATTACCACTTAACTGTTTAGGAAACGAATATTGATTAAGCACTGGCTAAGAATAGGAGGGTTAAACAAATAGTTAAATGCATAAATCATAGTAAACTGGCAAGGAGTAACAGGTGAACAAAGTTACATGGACAGCAGGAAAGAAATAGCTAACTCTGGGGAAGACTGCACATGAGGAGTGACCAAAGTTGGTACTAAAGGATAAGTATCACTTTCCAGACCCCAAAAAAGAAAGAGTAAGGGAGATTTCAAGTTGAAGTAATCATATTTTGTTGCTCTGGTTTCTAAAGCAGGGAGATGGTTTGGAAATCAAAAGAAATGAGCTATGTGACCTTATTTAACCTTTCTGACCATCATTTTCCTTGTCTGTATAAGGTAAATAATGTTGGGGTATACTAAAAGTTAATTACATAATGCAAATTGAAAGACATCTAGTAGGCATTCAAAATACATTTCATCTCTTCCCTTCTCTATAATTACAAACTCAGTGAAGAACCAAGTTTTAGTCTTTCCTATCACCTGCAGTGTCTAATACAATGCCAAGCACAATTTCTTGTTGACCAGTAATCTCCAAAACATATAAATATAGCGTGGTGGACTTATTGTGGTCAGCTTGAGCAGGAACACCCAGCCTAACTGAGTTTGTGTGGTTCTGAGCATAGAAGATCCAGCTGAGGATTGCTGCCAACACAACATAAAGGAGAACGGGAGCAGAATATAGGGGCCAGCTGTTTCCCAGGAGAAGCTCTGTTGTGGCTGGTTTCCCCGAAGAAACTAGGCTGTTCTTGTTGCGGAAGGAGCTCGGGGCCTTGCTGTCATTGGAGATGGCTGCTGTTCACTTCAGGGGAGCTATGGTCTTCACCCCGTCCACAAGCATCATATCCTGATTCCGGGATAGATCTCTTCAGCCTTTTAGTGCAGACACGGATGTACATGGAACATTGCCATGGGCTCCCAGGTCTCCAGTGCATAGGCAGACATTCTGCACTCTTCCGGCATTTGGCTTGTGTGTGTGAATGTTGTAACTGGTACTTGTCCTGTATTAAATCTGCTCTCTTGTGAACCATTGACTCTAGAAAAGTAATTAATACATACGGTAATTTAAACAATTTCTCTTTCAACTCAATAACACCAGGCTTCTAGAATTTCTATTTGATACAAATGCAAAAAAAATCTAAACACTGTCATGAGTAGTGCTGTATTCCCAATAGGCACACCCAACAGATATGTAAGGACCACTAAAGCCAAGGCAGAGGTCGAGGAGAAAGTGGTCCTCCTGAGGGAAAGACTCGGAAATGAGTTGTACTTGTTCATTCTTGCTATTCAGTTTGGTGTTTCAAATTTCACAGTGCTTAAGGTTTAATGCTGTTCAATATTCAGGGTTCTAAAGGTCTTTACAAGACCAGTCACGGCTCCAATAAACCAGGGGTCCCCGAACCCAGGGCCACCAGTCTGTGGCCTGTTAGTAATTGGGCTGCACAAAGAGGTGAGTGGAGTTTCATCTGTGTATAACCATCCCCCATAGCTCACATTTCTGCCTGAGCTCCACCTACTGTCAGATCAGTGGCATCATTAGATTGTCACAGAAGCACAAACCCTACTATGAACTGCACATGCAAGAGGTCTAGACTAGGCACTCCCTATGCAATGCCTAATGATCTGAGGTGGAGCTGAGGCAGCGATGCTAGCGCTAGGGAGCAACTGCAAATGCAGATTAACATCAGCAGAGAAGTTTGACTGCACAAAGACCATAATTAATCAATTGTTGACACACATATCAAAACCCATAATAGATCGATTGCTTGCACACACACTTAAAAAAGCAACTGTTTATACACATATCGATTGTGGCAAGTGACAAGCTCTGGTGACAGGCTTTGGAGGGGCAAGTGAGGTGATATACTTCAACTGTACAGATGTGTAAACCAGCAGGTTTTAAGTCAGTATCCAATAATTAGTTTAGACCACACATGGGCTGCCATTATTTTATTTACCATTTCAATCCAGACCTCTTTTCTGTACTCACACTTGTCTCGGTCATCGTTTTGCTAAGCCCAGAGCTGACCCTTGCCAAAATGATGAAAAAACAAGCACCATTGGAGAGCTGCTTTGAAAAAGGGGAAAACCTGATGATGAGACAAGAAAAGGCTCCAAGACTGTCAACAAAAAGAAAGCTGCATTTCAAATAAAATACCAAGAATCCTACTTAAACTACAGGTCCATTACCACAGGCGAGTCACATTTTCCAAGTCCACCTTGCACAATATGTGGTGACACCAGCTAGCTAAGGAAGCCATGAAACTTTCAAAACCACTTCATCACATAGAGACTGATCGCCCTTAAATTAAACCATTAAAATACAATGCTCTGGAGTTTTTCAAAAGGAAAAAGTCACTAATACAAAGAACAGAAGCAATTACTAACGGCCACCACTTCATCAAACATGTCTACATTGAGAGCATCATTTTCAGTGGCTAACCACATTGCTAAAACTAAGAAATCCTACTATTGGGGAAGAGCTGACCTTGCTTGCTGCTAAGGACATTTGTCATCAACTTTTAAGAAAGGCTATAGTTCCAAAAGTGGCATGTGTTCCTCCTTTGGCCAGCACATTAACTAGATGAACTGATGAAATAGCAGAGGATATCCAGGCACAACTGTCAGAGAGAATTAATGAGTCCATGGTCTGCGATCCAGGTTGACAAGTCCACCAATATTGACAACAAGGCAAACAGTGCTTGTTTTGTGAAGGAGGGTTTTCTGCAGTGACAGAATCCAAAACAAGATTACAGAACAGACTGGACATAAGCAACTCACTTCAGGTCCACAGTCTCCCACTATCCCCGAGACGGGACCATCTACTTGCAGGAAAACAAACTCAAGGCTCGCTCGTAATGATTCCGCATTACGGTGGGTTGTGTAATTATTTCATTATGTATTATAATGTGATAATAATAGAAATGATGTACACAATAAACGTAATGCACGTGAATCATCCCCAAACTACCCTCTTCCCCAACTTCACCCCCAGTCTGTGGAAAAATTGTTTTCCAGGAAATCCAACCCTGATGCTGGAAAGGCTGGGGGTTGCTGCTATAAACATTTCCCAAATTTTTCTCTCGTTAGGCCCTAGAATGGAGACAAAGCCTTCAGAGTCAAATGGAGCTTAGAAATGAAAATGTAACCCCCTTACTGATGTCTGAACAAGACATAGTACTGGCACCTTCTATATTTCTCTACTTTCCCAGGCACTTAATTCCAGGTACTCTAGAATTCCTTCTACTCTGTAAGTATGTCACCAACTTCCTCACTTGGAAATAAGACTAATACTTAGCTTATTTTCAGAATTAATGAGTAAACACACATAAAATGCCCAGGCAATGCATGGCACACAGTGAGTGCCCAAAAATTTGACATCCAGACTAGAAATCGGTGACACTCAAAGCAGAAGGAATGTGTGCAACTTAGAGAGGCGTGCAGAGGTGGTGGCAGCAGCAGAATGGAGGCTCAGCAGAGCTTGCACAGGTTGCAGGATGACTTGGCTGGCCACTTTTTGGCACATGTGCACACAGCCTATTCAAATCTAGTATTCCAAGCTGTTTAACCACATTCAGTACACTGTGGGCACCACAGTATCTGAACAAGCCTGCCAAATCCAAGTATTTAAAAAAAGCACTCCAAGTGATCGAGTAAATAAAGAGGCTTTTCTTGAAAGAAAAGATCATTTATTGAGATTCAATAAAGCACTGCAGTATGGTTCTTGCAACTGCTTACACATTTGCTGCCATGTTGGTATATCTGCTTTAGTTAAAAACCAGGACAGAGCTCAAGACTGGTGCATCTGGCCAGATGAGAATTCTAGATTCATGTGGGCCGTGCATCTAAGTCAGATTGTACCAAGAGAACACAACATATAAATTTACATTCCTTTGCTAATAAATAAGCATATACAAAGAAGCAGAGTCTACTTCCTCTCAAACTGATCTGGTCTCCTCACCACTTCTCACAAAGCCTGTCCTCACCAATCCACCCCCACATTAGATGGGTGGCAGGAGTCAGAAGGAGGCCTAAATTCAGTATATTCTGGTCATATCTGGCTATTCCAATCCTTTGAACAGCCTCTTCAAATACTGAAATCTGTCAGTGTTTCTTTGCATGGCTCAGACAAATATTCAGCCTTTCAGATTTCTTTTCTGTGCCCTGCTTTACTTCAAGACAATACCTTACTGTATCACTGCTTCTCCAAGGCAGAGGAGAGAACTGGCTCTCACATCAAAACAAAGTGCTCTGGCTGTCACGAGCCCCTTCTATACGTAAAGTGTCATGATAAGCTCCTTCCAGACAGGGAAGCAGTAAGTGGATTTGATCCTCTGTGGAGGTTCTTCCTGTTGTTGTTGTTGTTGAACTAGAATAGTGGTAAGTATGTCACGTCCCCCACCTTCATACTGTGGCCCTGGCCATTCATCTCTGATTGCTGTAGAGTCAATGTCTGTACCTACCCCCAAAATTTATATGTTGAAACTTAATCCCCAATGTCATGATGTGCAGGGGTGGGGCCTCTGGAAGGTGATTAAGTCAAAGAGTGAGCTCTAGTGAAGGGGATTAGTGTCCTAATGAAAGAAACCCCAGAGAGCTCCTCTGCAGCATCTCTCATGTGAGACTGTAACAACAAAATGACTATGAACTAAGACGTGGACCCTCACTAGACAGAGAGGTCACCAGCACCTTTGTTTTAGATTTCTTGGTCTCCAAAACTATGAGAAATTGATTTCCACTGTTTATAAAACATCCAGTCCATGGGGCTGGGGACTTAGCTCAGTGATTAGAGTGCTTGCTTGCCTGGTAAGCACAAGGGGCTGAGTTCGATCCCCAGCACCGGAAAAAAAAAAAAAAATCCAGTCCATGGTATTCTGTTACAGCAGCAATGACACAGTAAGACACTGGTCTTGAAATTCCTGCACACAGAATTTTCTCTAACATCACGCCTCTATCAGTCCAGGACAGACAGATACTAGGAGGTCTCTGACACACCTCAGATGGGTCCTGAGACTCCACGTGCTTCCTGCCACCACCCACGCCATCACTCTTGTGCATGCTCCAAGTGGCCTGCTGCACACCGTGCAGAACCCGAGACCCGAACCACCATGGGACTCAAACAGCATGGTGAGAACAAGAATGAGAACTGAGACACAGGAAACATTCTCCCACACCATTACTGTAACGCACAATGAGATGAATCGCCTTCATCTTAGACTAACACACAGAGGTTACTTTAAACTTCAAGACTAGACGGACCCTGCACCTTTTTCATCATTCTACCACCACATGCCTGGAGCACAAAGAATTCTCAGGGTTTTTATGCTTAAAAACTGCTAAAAACGTAAGAAATAAAAGTGTCGTGTCTCACAGAGTGAGATGAAGGACAGGCAGTGCACA
>PVJO010018380.1:0-36835 GCA_004026905.1 Hystrix cristata | reverse complement strand
ATTATTTTTTACCAAGAACATGTATTGGTACATTGCATACATAATGATCATAATCAACATGGTTATTTTGTACCTGTACATGATACATCTTGGTTTTCCCCCCTCTTCCCCCCTTCCCCTCCCCTCCCTTCCATTCACCCACCCCTCCCTATTTGCAACAAGTGTAACTACACTTTACCATTTACAAAACTCAAATTTTGAGTGCTTGTTATCAAATGAAAAATTCTCAGTGTAATCAACACTACTGTAAGTCTAAAAGTTAGAAATGGTCAGTCATCTTTCCAATGTACAGTACTTCTCTACACAATTCACAGTCATTAGTCTAGGGCAAGAGCTGAGCAGATGTCTGAAGTTTCAGGAAACACACACACACACACACACACACACACACACACACACACACGGATAGATTAAATTTTCCCAAACAGTGAGACACTATATGCTATTTAGATACAGGCTTAGAAACTCCTTTTTTAAACAAGTATTTCATGGCCATTCACTGCATTTCCAGAAAAGAACGTTCACTTGGAATGCACAAAAATGAGATTATACTTTAGTCATCTTCAGTAAGTTAATGCGTGGTAAACACATCTAAAAGATGTATGTTGTTCTATCATTACAGTTTTTAAATAAACAAAACATATGTAGCTGATTGTGTCAGTTAGCTTTCTGTTACTCTAGTAAACCTCCGAGATTGTTAGCTTATACACAGAAAAATGTTATTGTGATCACAATTTTAGAAGTTTCAGGCCAGTTTCAGTTGGGCCCATCACTTTTTGGCCTGTGGTAAAGCAATGCATCATGGTGGGGAATGTGTGGTGTAGCTAATGTTTACTCACTTTAAGGCTGAGAATCAAAAAAAGAAAGAGAGAAAGAGTGACATTCCACCATCTCCTTTGAGAGAACACCCCCCAGTGACTTCAAACTTTCCACTAGGTGCCACCTCTTAAAGTTTCTACCACTTCTCACTAGCACCACACTAGAGAGCAAGACTTTTTAAACCAATAGGCCTTTGGGGGGACACTCAAGATCAGAATTATAGCACTAATACTTAAAATGTAAATTGGAACTTTCATCTGAATATTTTGCAGAATGCTATTATAAATCATGGCAGTAGATCACCCACAGCTTTATTTCTTCTACTGGGGACCACAATCCTTCTCCTACAGAGACGTAAGTACGGGACTTTTTTTTTCAGAAAGAGAATTAAGCCAGGCACAAAGGAATTCTCAACCAGAGGCAGAAACACCTAAGAAATCAAGAGTCACCACCAAGAAGGAAGACATCCTAGATATCCCATTGTGTGCCATTGTAAGACATCAGTAAAACACTTAGGAAGCAGTAGACTCTTTTGGGACCAATCATGTGGGTGGAAGTGGAGATGAACATTCATTCAACTCTTCATAGTATTTGAATTTGTGCACTGATCCACCTGAGAATTGGCTACAGTATAGGAAGTGTAATGTTAGATATGTGTGGTAACAAAATAGAGGAGCTCTCTGGGTTTGAATCTGTATTTCTTGCTTGATCTCTCTCTTGTATTCTCAACCAAAATTTTAGATATTTAGCACTCTCTTAGATTGAGTACTCTTAGATGCAGACTCTGAATAAGGATTTTAGTATAAGTTGTGTAATTGGGAGGAGATTTGCAAAAACACTGTAGGGGCATGAAGAAGTGAGAAAGAGGAAAAGAAGCAAAAGGCGCCTTATCAAATAGTCATCACTGTAGGCATCTGGAGTTAAATCCTGCTGGTACTCCTGAAGTCAGAGTAGGAGAGTTAACCCCATGGCCCAATTTCCAGTCCTTAGGCAAGAGAGCTGTCATCTTTACTTGATGGCTGCTGGGAATGGGGAGGGTTATGGATTGCTCAGCACTAGCATGCAAGTGTGAACTTCCTGAGTGGTCACTTGTTTCAAAAATGAGAGTGAAAATATTGATACTATAGTGATTCAGATGCGTACATTCATTGAGAACAGATGACAAAGTAGATAGCAATGAGAATTTCTCATTTTACACAACAAACATGAGTTTTCTTCCCTTCCAAGGGGATAATCTCTTTTTGGAATATTAAAGAAAGAAAAAAATGTCATCAGTGGGAATATCTTTCAGGAGTTACACAGGAAGTATGTCAAAGATATTAGCAGACAGGACTTGCAGAGTGCCAGAAGACTTTGCAAGCAAAGAAGTGTTCTTTCTGCTCCATAAAGGAACCCTAAGGAGTGCTAGTCACAAATACTATAAATCGTAGACTGGAATTTGGTGACAAGTTTTCTGCTCTGCCTCCCTGCAGATGTATGCTCGAGCATCACACCTTGTATAAGTTTATCAGTATATTGCATAGTGCCCATTAATATGTACCGTTAATATATATTATCAATTAAAAATAAAGTTAAAAAGATGTCTGTTGAAAGATTGGGAAAAGCAAAAAGTATGCATTCTCTTATGATCCTATTTGGTCAGGGAAGAAGCTATTGATAAAACAGAACATGCTTTTATCAACTGTTTTTACATTGTAAAGTTGGATTCCAGAAAGTATTGTTTTGGCTTAGAGAGAAATCCTAAAAGCCATGTCACTCAAGCTCCTCTTGCCCAGCTGAGAGAACAAGGGCCAGAGAAGAAGTGGTGGGAGGATCTCAGCATGCGTGTCACATTCAAATCTTCCCAAGTTTAGACAGAATCTTCTCCCCATCTCTGCCTCTCTGACCTGCATTTTTCTCCAGTAGCACTGGCACTTTGAGAGAAGAAAAAGAATAGCAAGAGCACCATTTTTCAAAAGGATTAAAAACCTGAACCTTGTGTCTTCTGAATAGCAAGTTAAAATATGAGGTGTAAGTTCAGCTCCAGGCACAAGCAAGAAAGTTTTCTGGATAAGGAATCAATAGGCTAGCTGACCAAATTTTCTAGTTCTGATGGGCCATAGTCAAATTAGAGAAGCAATAATGTGATTCAGGGCAGCAAAATTCAATTTTGCCAATAACGCAGAGATTCCTTGAGGCAGCCCTTTAAAGATGACATTATAGACGAGATTATTTCCCATGTGCACAAATATGGCTAGGGAGAAAAACACAGAGAGAGAGAGAGAGAGAACACAATGTGTGATTCTTTCTATTCAGAAACAAATTTTCTTGTCATTATATATCTATTTTTTTAGAAAGAGCATTATAAAAGCAGCAAGAAAGTGTAATAGAAAAAGAAATGAAACACTGCAAGTCTTTTCTCATGGTGTTTCACACACCAAAAGAAGAACAACTCATAGAATTGTCAGATTTCTTGGAAGATGCAGTAAATATATTGTTAGCATCTCCATGACTCACTAACAAGATGTTGTCTGCAGGGAGGTGGGGCAGGAAAGCTGTCACCAAACTCCAGTCAATGATTTATAGTATTTGTGACTACCACATACAAAGAGTGTCAGCTGGCAATTTATTCTGGCTGGTGTAACCCGACAGAGTGTTCTTCCTTTCTGACAACCAGTCCAGTAAGTAAGGTTAACACATTTCAGCTCTAATAAGCAGAGGTAAACCTAGCGGTGGAAGTTGGTTCTTAGTCATGCCTGCATGTTGGTTGTGTTTAAACAGAGCCAGCAAAACAGTTCACAGCAGCCACTCAGACACGGTGAGAGGAAGAAGGGAGTCAAAAAGAGTAGAACAGTGGTTGTCAGACTTCAGTGAACATCAGAATCCCCCGGAGGGCTCGTTGAAACACAGATAGCTGGCCCTCCTCCCACCTCCCACCTCCAGAGTGTCTGACTCCTAGGTCTGGGGTGGCCATTTCTAATGAGTTCCCGGATGCTGCTGCTGTTTCTGGTCCAAGGGCCACGTTGAGAACTGCGGCAGTAGAAGGTGGCTCTGCCCCATCAGGCAAGTGACCAAAAAAATCCACTTTCATAGCCCGAGACAACACTTTCTGGAAAGCTGGGTGAGCCCAGAAGAAAGAGAAGAATTCATTTCGACAGAGGTACCAGAACGGCTCTGAACAGGCGGTGATTTTTGAAGTAGGCACTGAGTACAGAAAGATCTCCCCATGGGGGAGAAGAGCCAGCAATGCAAACGGGACTTTGGGCAGAGGATGAGTGAAGGTGGCTTGTGGTGAGTGAGTAGAAACGGGATTGATCTAAATACGCCACAGCAGTAGGATGGCCACTCCTTTTACAACTCTATACATGAAGGGCACGTTATTCCGTTTAATCAAGCATTCACCTTGACTACTTCAGGTGACGGCACACATGGAAATAAAAGTGAAAGATGGAGATGGAAGGGTGGATTATCTGGCTTTCCCTGCAACTGGTTTTCCACGGTTGCTTGCACTTTCTCAGTGAAAACCAGAGTGGCATGAACAAATTATTCCTCAGGGGAAGAATAAATTGTTCTTAGCTGAAAGGACTTGGTTATGCAGGGAAGCTTGGTTGTCCTCTTTCTAAAATGATCAGAGTCCAGCAGCGGCTTAGAGGCATCCTCCATTGAGCAGAAGAAGTACTAAACCTATAGGAAGAAGGTTGGGTTCATGTCCAATATGAATTTTCTATGCCATAGTTTCTGTGAGTCTTTTTTCTCATCTGTAAAATGGAATAACATCTTTCCTCTGAAGTATATTACATGGAACAAAATAAGAACGCTGTTCACGAACTGCGAAATGCTTTAAAAGGTGCTAATAAAGTGACTGTCAGGATGTGTTCTTGAATGCCTTTCAGCTTTTGAAACCCAAAGATTTAGAAAAGCTGCCTTAGTGAGTTATAGTTATAATTCCTGATTCTACTATAGAAACTATAAAAAGAACCTAGGATAAATGATTTTCTATATATTTGTTCTATTGAAGCCACAGACATGTGTACATATGTGATTTAATTTAGTGTACAAGCACTGCTTATTTCCTCCCAGTACACGTCCTCCCCTTGCTTTATGGCAGAATCCTAATTTACAACTAGGCAGATTACTGCCCAGAAAAAAAAAAATGTTGTATGTACCAGTCTCCTTTATATCTAGGTGTGACCATGAGACTAAATTCTGACCAGAAAATGTCCCGTATGGGACTTGGTTACAGAGTCCTTCCCAGGAGCTAAATCAGCTGAGGGATGCTCTTTTGTCAACCCCACTTTTTCCTGCTGCTCACCTGTCACATGATGTCATGGCTAGAACTCTAACAGCCATCTTGAGTTATTATTCACCACAGAAGATGGAAGCTATAAGCTAGGGTGACAGAAGAGAATGAAAGGGGTCTTCGTTTCGATGACAATATAGGGCTGCTATTTCAACCTTCTCCTGCCTGACTCTAGACTTCTTTTAAGTGAGAACTTTTAGTTGATGTATTCTACTGTTATTTTCTTATCTTTGTGGCTGAAATTCAGGTTGCCTGATACATATGACTTAAATTATCTGTTGTTAATGGTTGCAAGAGTCCACAGTCATGCCAGTGTCACACACGTCTCAGGGGTCTCCCGTGATGCCATCGGCACTTCAGTTCACATTTCCCAGATGTGCTAAAAAACATTAGTCCAAGAACTGCTCCGTTGTCGACTTTCCTCTCCTGATATTCAACCATCCGGTAGACTTTGGTAGTAGTAGAATCCGGCCCTGGATTCAACACCTTTTGCCTTCCTTCCCTCCCACGTTCCAAACTTTCCTTGAGAGATTCGGTATCGTGATGTTTTTAACTTTTTCCCCTTCAGAAGCTGATTGAAGAGAAAAGGCTGATGAATTTCCAATTCTTTTAATACTGCTCTATGTGATAGTCTTCCATGTGGGATTACCAATGCAACAGGTTGTGTGGTCCTTTGACTATCTTATAGAATAGTGCAGTAATAGCATTTTGAGCACCTGATAATGGTTGTAGCATGTATTCTTTTAGACAGTGCAACTTTCTCGGCACCCTTGAAATCTCTTCTCATAGGTGGTCCCCTGAAGGTCCGGCTGGCTGTTTTTCTCCAAGGTGCTGAATTCAACAGCTCTCAGTCTTAATGGGTCTCCTGGCTCAATTTTCACAGTCTCCGATTGGCACTAGGTAGAAAGTACCTCACATGCAGGGATCATGTTTCTGATGTCCTGGCACCTTTTGTTTCCTCTGTACCTCCTGATACACACATTAGGGGCTTGACAAATGCTCTTCTTCATAGACAGTGAGGATCAGTGCAGGTGCATCCTTCAGGCGGTCATTGTTTGGGGTGTTACAGCTGATGACTGCCTTAGTCCTAATAGAAAATCCTACTGCAGTGGACGGACACTACTCTTCCAAGAGATTAACCCCCATCCCAACTGTGCTCAAAGTGATACATTTTATCCTTCAGCTTTTTGGAGAAATATTCACTTAAAAGGGACAACACAGAATATTACTTTATGGCTAAGGTGATAGATCTCTGTCTCTATTGTTAGTTTAAGTCTTATTAAGTCATTCATGCCCTGAATTATTCCATTTTCCATTTCTCCCTGCCATTATACTTCTAAATATTTTAGAAATAAAGTCATTTTTCATTTTATTTTCTCATCGGGAAGTATTGAGTATGACAGGGCCTGTCATCACCTAATGAGAAATGGCTCTTGGGCCACTTACGACTATTACTAAGATGACATTTTCCCCTTTGAGCATCAGTAAGGAACTGAGATGCATGGGCTTTGAAACAAAATAGTGAAAGACCATAGAAAAGCCAATAGCCAAAGAAATATCAGAGAATCAGGTTTATGAATCTAGGCTCAGCTAGTAACATTTTCAAAAGCATCTAGAAAATTTTCTTTTAAAGAAAAGTAGAAAAAGGCGGAGTCACAAGGGAAGTGAGATTCAGCGCACATGTCATGGAGTTTTCACTAGGCTTCTTGCATTAGTGACCCAATCTTTTCACAAAGAAATAAGTCCCTCTCATTGCCTTTTCACTAGGGAACGTGTAGTGCAGAAAATCAGCTCTAGATTGTCTTTAAACTACAAGAAAAACATCACTGGTATGATATGCACGCGTAAGTAATGCATTGCTGCAAAACTGAGCCTGCATATCACACTATAGACACAGAGTACGGTACTGGGAAGCCCCCAGAAAGTACTGAACATTTGCCAACACTGCTTTTGCTTTTGGTAGCATAATGAAAAGTTTCAGATTACCCTTGTCTTTCAAATTATAGTATAGTTGTGGTTTCATTTTCCAAAGGATGCTTTAGGTATGTGCCAAAAGTTATGAGGATGAGGAAGGGTATGAAGCTGAAAACACAAACTCAAAACTGTCACAACCGATGCTTGGAATCTTGAAATTAGAGCAGATGCCTGTTATGAATGGCAATTTTCTGTGGAAACAATCTGTCAGCAACTTCATGCTGAGTAGTATCTGTCCTGCAGAAAATAGCTTGTCTTCTTTGGAAACATGGTTATGCTTGAAAGATGAAAAGTGGTCCAAAACTTCAGAGGCATGGAAGCAGGAACATGTGGTCAGACTTTATTGCAGGTACTGATGTCACATCCCGTCCTGATGTATTTGTGTACATCTCCATTTAGAAGGAATTCAGCATTTATCTAGGCCAGTGCTCTACAAACTTCAATGTGTATGTGAGTCATTTGGAGAGCATATTAAAATGTAGATTCTGATTCAGCAGGTCTGAGGTGGGCCCTGAGATTCTGGAAGTCTAATGAGTTCCCAGGTAAGGGCAATACTGCTGCTCTGGGAAGCACAATTTGAATACTAGCAAGATCCAGGACCAATTTAGTTTTGAGGATTACTTATAATTTTTAGATAGCCTAGGGTTTTTTTTTTTTTGTTTGTTTGTTTTTTTTTTTTTTTTGGTGCCGGGGATCGAACTTGGAGCCTTGCACTTGCTAGGCAAGCACTCTAACCACTGAGCTAAATCCCCAGCCCCTAGATATCCTAGTTTTTGTAATTATGTCACAGGTAATTTTTTACCAATACTAGTTAAGGTACTAAGGTTTTCTTTTCCACTGAAAATGCATCTACAATAGCTGTACCTATAATATACCTCTATCTAGATTACTGTGTTCAACTCTATTTGTATCTGGATCTGTGAATAGAATTAATTCAAAGTTACTCCCACAGTAATGTTACCGTACTTGACATCTAGCTTCTGAAACACTATCTTTACTGAGAGAGGAAAAGGGAGAGATTTATTCCAGGGAATTACATATAGGCCTGATTATGCTTCTGGGAATGTATTACACATGAGAATTTCATCTGCCTTGGGTGAAGAAAAGACTGGGACTTGCTAATCTAGTTCAGTCTTACAACTAAAACTTTCATGTCTTTTATAATGTGCCTAATGTTTGCTTAAACAATGCCAGTAATGGACAACTTCCCACATTCTAAGTCACCATATTGCATTTTAGAAGAGCCCCGAGGATTAGAAATCCTTCTTTACATTAAATCATCATTTTGTTCCCTTATGGCTTTCATCCGTTAGTTGTAGTTCTACTCATTAAAGTACAAAGGCGAGGATCTGCATTTCTTTACAGCAGGTCATCAGTTATCAGCTGTCAACCTTTCCCAAAGCTCAATACTCCCAGATTCTTCAACTCTACAACAACTGCACAGTGTGAAATTCAGGACGGAAATACAGGAAGAAGTATGGCTTTTTTCTGCTCCCTGTTGCTGGGTGTATTCAGGAGGCTCTTTCTCCTCTCAAGCACATTTTCAGGAAAGACTCTGAAAAATCTTTCACTCAGTTCTATTTCACAGTCCTCCATTTCCTTTCCCTGAGTGGAAACAAATAGCATCAGCAGTGTTATCAATTGTGTGTGTGCATGTATGTGCATTTCTTTTTAACATAAATGCATATTACTGTATAAATATTGGGGGGATTGGAATGCTTTTAATTGATTAAATATACCTTAATTTTATCAGCTGATTGATTTACATTAGTACTTGTTTGCAGTACATAATGTTTACATTTCTTGTGTAGAGTTGGGACAGGAACAAAACACATCTTAATTTCTTTTTTCACCTCCTTTCCCTCTCCTTCCTCCCCCTCCCTCCAACTCTTGATCCCCTTCCCATTTGAGAAAGATCTACTATCTCCCTTCTTCCTATCATCTGTCTTTTATTGTGCTCTTTACTTATATTTTGTGTTTCTCATTTAAGAGATACCATGTGATATTTAAGCTTCTGTATCTGATTTATTTCACTTAACATTATGATCTCAAGGTGCATCTATTTTCCTACAAATGACTCAAGTTTATCTTTCTGTATAGCAGGGTAACACTCCACTGTGTATAAATACCACATTTTCTTTATTTATTCATCTGCTGATAGACATATAGGCTACTTCCAAAATTTAGCCAGTATGAACTGTGCTGCTATACACATGAGGGTTCCTGTATTACTGTCGTATAACTTTCACTTTTTTGAGACGATACCTAGAAGAGGACTAGCTAAGCAAAATGAAATTTCTAATTAATTAACTTACTTCAAATTAACTAATTCTATTTAATTCATTTTAAACAGCACTGGTGAAAGACTTTTGGTTTGTTTCCAATATTTTACTCTTACAAACATTTTGTAATATACTTAGTCAAATGGTACATTCACTTTTAATTTTGACAGATATTGACAAAGTGCCTTATGGTGAGTTTTAACAATTTTAACTTTCAACAACACTGAATAAGAGTGATTTCTTTTCCACAATTCTGCTAACACAGTTTGTTATGAAAGTTTTAATTTTTGTCAAATTGAAGGGTACAAAAATAATATGTTGATGTAATTTTATTTTCTATTTGTCTTGTCATAAGTGAGGCTGAAAGTCATTTCATTTAATTAAATGTTATTTTCTCTGAACTTTTTATATCCCTTCCTCATTTCTATTAGGTTATTCATCTTTACCTTATTGATTTCAGATAGCGCTTATGTATTAGGCTAATATTGATATATTATTGGACCTTGTCTGTGATATGAGTTGCAAGAATTTTTCCCTATTCGTCTTTTTGATTGATGATTTTTTTCCTGTTTCAATTTTTTAAAATGTAGTCTAATTTATCAATTTTTCATCCTTAATTGGAAATTATAATGATTAGATTATTGGATTTATTTTGAATTTGTCTTTCTGTATTTGTGATGTTTGTATTTAACTTAAAAAAATTCTAAGATAGTATCCAGTTATTCTAAGAGTTATTCTAAAAATAAATCATATTTTTCACCATTGAATTAAAATATCGCTATTTTTGCTGTGTATTTGCACTGGACTTTCTATTCTTGTCTAACAATGTGCCTATCACATGCCAATATTGATAGCAACATGAAGGCAGCATATGTGATATTAAATAAAAAAACAAAGCTGGGGTTTCTGGCACACAGCTGCAATCCCAGCACTTGGGAGGCTGAGGCAGGAGAATTGCTGAGAGTTGAGGCCAGCCTAGGCTACATAGTAAGTTCAATAAATATGCAAGAACCACACAAAATAAACTTAAAAATACTCTTAAAGAATCCAAAAGGAAATTTTGAAAAATGAAAAGAAATGCTATGTTCTTGGTTAAGGACAACTAGTATCTTCAAAATGTCAATTCTTTTAAAAAATAATCTATAAAATTTAACATAATGAAAATATGAGAAGGGTCTTTTTTTGAGGGACAACAAGAGAAGCTAAAATTTACATCGAAAAATAAATGATTTAAACTAGTCAGAAATATTTTGATAACACTGTGTAACGAGAAGACACAAACATTACCAGAAACTTGAATATATCACAAATTTACAATAAATAAGTTTGATGGAGTGTGTATGTATACCTTGATATATATTTTAATCAGTATGTCACTTCTAAGAATGTTCGCTTTTTAAGTGCTTTAACTACTGTAGATTTAACTGTGTTATTTTTTCAATAATTTTCAAATTTAGGGTGTAAAAGAAGGATGGTTTCAAATTGAATGAGAGGCCAAGGTAAGAACAAAAAAGTCTTCTAAAGGACTCAGGAAACTCAGCACATGGGAAGACTTGCTATCTTACATATGTGGAATATTACTTTTGGCATACAATTTCACTATATGTTGTTTTGGTTGAAATTAAAGCATGATTTTCATCTGGAAGACATTTAAATGATCTAGATTAGTTTACCTGACTTTTATAGATGTCTCATTAATTTCAAAAATTTTTCTGCACTTTTTTTTGTTTCACTTTTATATTCTTTTTCTGCTTCCTTTCATACATACATCATGCAGTGAGATACTGGCCATAGCAAAGAGAATGTCTAGATTCCTGTTCCTAGAAATTCAATCTTTTAACAACATATATTTCAAGGGTATCTTTATATTCATATTCTTAAGAAAGAGTTGACAGATAGAATCAAAACAAACACACCAACATAAAAGAATGAACCATATGATTTGAAAACAGGTGAAATTAACCCTTAAATAAATCCGTGTTGGATTTTTTTCATTTACAAAATCAGTCCACTGCCATTCAACACATTTAAGGAATGAATGTGCAAAAATGCAGTCAGCTCTATAAACTCTTTCCAAATCTGTGCTCACTGTTTAGTGTGTGCATTTTCAATGGAGTTTATTTTATACTGATAACGAAATATAATTTTTAAAGTAAAATATACCTGTTGGTCTGTAGTTTGCTGTTTTTACCTAATATTTTGTGAGCAATTCTTTCAGTTCCATTTGAAAATTACTAGCAAGTATTTCCTATTTAACATTTTAACCACCTTAACAGATATTTTTCTTGCAATTTAATTCTACTTTTGTGAACCACAAACTACTTTTGTGGAGGAAGATCACACCAATCAAAGTATTTTTCTTCTACATTAGAATGTAAGTTCTGTTGAAGATCAAGATCTTTATCAGTCTAGATCAGATGTACCTCACGAACCTACAACAATACCCAAAGCATGGTAAGTGCCTGATAAATATTTAGTTAATGAATCAACTTCAGTCAGTCAGTGCAGGACATCGAGGGGTGGGGCCAGTTGGTGGGGAGATCAGAATGAGCTGGTTGTCAAAGGAAGGGCTAATGCATGCTTTGTATCTATTAAATATATATGCTTTTGACATCATCCAGTAAGAATCAACATGTTAGTTGGGTGAATTTTGTTTGTGCCTAAATTTTTTTTGATCATCGATCATATAGCAAAATGCTTCTCAATCCTAGGAATGTGCTAAAATGAATATGTATTTTACTCATCTTTTTAATATACTACAATTACTCTAAAGAGATGAGTTAATTTTTAAAAAAAATTGGAGAAGACTATATAATTGAGTAACTAAAGTCCATCATGTGATTTAGTGCTATTATCTTTCCTGATAAAAGAGGTCATGATATACACACATATGTATATGTATGTGCAAATAAAATATAGCAAGGCTTTTTTTCTCTCCATACTTTCAAATCATTAGAGAACATTCATTGATTGATTTGAGTATTTCTATTCATAATACTAGGACTTGTACTGGATCTTGGCAGTACTATTAGGGTGTGAGGGCGGGATGAATGCAAACACAAAAAGTGAGGACCCTCATCCTTAGTACAGTACATCCCTTAGAACGTTGAAAACCTTTCTAGCCACTCAGTGATCATCACACTCCACCTGAAAGTAAGAGGAATCTGAGTGTTCGTTTTGCAATTCAGGAAAAAAAAAAAAGATGTCTGGCTATATTTTGTACTGCACTGATAACCATTAAACACACTGCTCTGTGGCTTTTGGCTCAATGCAGGAACAAAAATCAAGTCAGATCATCTAGGACATCTAGAATTTTGAGGTTGTTATGCAAAGTAGAACAGAGACTGCTTTAGGGGAATTAGTTATAAAGATTCACTCAAGCTTGGAACTTGTTTATATGCAGTTCCACACCTTTTAAGATGCAAATCACTTTGTCAGATTAAACAGGAGAGGCGGTTGAAAAATACAGAGGACTTTCGCAGTTTAATAAAAGGCCTATTTTCAAAACATTAACTTATGCAGTATGGGTCATGTCAGGTGATCTCCTTTTGATGCTACTTAGAGTTAATGAAGGAGCAATAACTTCCGACAAGTGGTACTGCAATCTAATAAAGAGAACGCAGTTAGGTGGAGGAAGCCAGGTTCTATATTCATCTCGGTAGCTCAAAATCTTTGTGAATCCAAACAAATTACTTAATCACCCTTAGCCTTGGTTTCCCATGTACAAAAAGAATAGATACTAATATCTTCTTGGCAGGATAGTGGAGAAGACCAACTGGGACATTGTGTGGAACATTAGCTCAGCGCCTGGCGCTCAGGAATTGGCCAACAAAGTTAACTAGTTTAGTACCTGGCACTTACCAGTATTCTTAGTAGTGAGAATAAAACACATATTCTCAGCATGAAAGTATTTGTTTACTGCCAATTCTTTATACTTCCCTATTAGAGAGATCTCCAGCCAAACCGAGACTCTCTGCTCTCATTTGGTCAGCATTATTTAGTTTGCTTTTAAAGCTCTTATGATCAACCTGAATGGTAATGAAGACATCTTTGCATTCCCATTGGCTCAAAAAGTGCTATCAAGTAAATTCTAAGTCATTGTGCTTTCCATAGTTATGTGCTTCTGAAACACATACTCTTTAATGACAGATTATTTCAGCTCCTTCAGAACCATTGCCATTTATTGTGGCGAACAATCTTAGTATTCGACTGTCATTAAATTAATATTATATATGGAGTAGAGACTGAGAAGAAAAGTTACTGCATTGAGGCTTTCAATATAGAAAAGCAAATATTTCACATCTGTCATACTATGACTACATGGTTATAAGGCATAACATTTCTGATGTATAATTCAGTAGTCACACGTTTGCATCTCCCTAAAATAGCATGAGTTGTTAGTCTTGTTATTGTCCTCTAAACATGTCCCTCATTGCTATAGGTATTGTAAGAGACAAATGAACTTGACCTCAACTCATTCTCTCTAGTCTTTTTCAGTTGTTTCTATACACTTGCCTGAAATAAAAAATCAAAGAAGCAAACAAATAAAGCCACATACAATAGAAATCAGGTTGCTTTTGTCTCTTCTAACACAGAATCTCAAGGCAGAAGCCAGAGTGATCTTTTAAAAAAGTAAATCAGATTGTGTTATTCCCTGGCTCAAAAGGCTTTAATGTCTTTCCAATGAATTTAGAAAAAGAATCCAAATTCCTTCCTTGATAGGTCTTGCATATCTGAGTCCTGTCTCCCTCTCTGCTCTAATCTTCCACTGTCTTCTCTGTCTTGCTGTTCCTTCAAATGCACACTTTGTTTCAGCTATTAGCAATTTGCCCTTACTGATCTGTTTCTAGTGTGCTCTATCCTTGATTATTTACAGTGAAAGGCTTTTAGGTCTTAGTTCTAAGGTCTTTTCCTCGGTGAGGCCTTCTTGACTACGCACTCTAAATTAGTACCAACCTTGGAACATCCTCTTCACTTTCATTTTTCAAAATATTATTAAAATAATACTCATCATTACCCCAAATTATCCTCATCTGTTTTCTTATTTGCTATCTGTTGTTCCCTACTGTCATAATGGCAGGTCCTTCCTTATGCACAGCTTTCATTGGTATATCCCCAGTGCCAGGCACATAGCAAGCATTTGATAAATGGCTGAGTCGTATGCTGATGCCTTGGAGAGATGGTATGTATCTCCTAGGAGGTGATAAAGTATGTTGTAACCTAAAGGAAGGTTTTCACTGAAGTTCTGCCTTTTTTTAGGTGTGGGGTCCTAGAAAAAGGACCCATATGGCTGGGCTATAGTGGATTCATCACTAAACTGAGGACAATACATCAGGGTCTTTTAAATTAGAACAAATAAAATGAATAATTTCTAGTTTTAATATTTCAAAACGGTTAGTAAAAATCTTATATTTTATCCATATTACATTTGTACATAGCAAATATATCAATATTTGACTTTGTCTAGAATGATATGAGCTCATAAAATTAGTAATTTTAGATCTCTTCTTTATAAAATAGATGAACAAGTCAAGGATAATTTAATTTTCTAGTAAAAACACCTTTGAAATTGGAAAATAAAAGCATGGGTTATTGAGAATGATAAAGCATTAAGGAAATGAGCTCTTAGTGTCTTATCAGCTTCAAAATTCTGTGGTTCTTAGGGCACAATTCAGAATTTATAGTTGTAAGCAACAGAGTCTATCCTAGCCACTTGCAACATAAAGGGATACGATAAAAAATGTCAGGTACTTGAGCTGGGGATGTAGCTCAGTGTTATAGCACTTCCTAGCACATGCAGGGCCATTGGTTCCATCCGTAGTGTTGGAAAAAAATGACAAGTACCCCACAGACACTCCAGGGTGACAAGTAGCAATATTTAAATGTGCACTAGGATTGTGAAGTACTGAAAATTCTCTCATTGTACATTTGAATTTTTACACAGAACTGATTGGTGAATGCATTACTATGTAGTTTGGATGTTGACTATCCTCTAAAGGCCCTTATGTTAACTAGGTCCCAAGATTTAATCTATTGGGAGGTAGTGGAATCATTAGGAAGTGGGCCTTAGTGAGAGATCCTTAGGTCTTGGCCCCTACTCTTCTTTGGTTTCTTGGTCATGAGGCATGTAGTATTCTTCTGCTACACACTCCCCACCATTGCTATCTGGGACTGTCACCAGACACCTAAAAATGATGGGTCCACCCAGTCATGGACCAGGACCTCGACAACTCTGAGTCAAAAAATAAACCTTTTTCTCTTTATGAGTTAATAATTTCAAGTATTTTGCTATAGTGATGGAAAGATAACACTGGCATATAAATTACTTACCTGGACTGATACTACCAAATTTATAACCACAATTCATACGACCAACGGTAAAGGGAAAAGTGAGCCCTTACATCGTTGCCGAGGGCTAACAAAACCCAAAATACAAATGAAGGGCCAGAGAAAAAATAGATAATAGGAACTAGGGAGGTAGGTCTTTCTCAAATGAGAAGGGGATCAAAAGATAGAGGGGGCAAGGAGGGGAAGGAAGGGGATGAAAAAATAATTAAGATATGTTATGTACAGGTACCAATTCCACACAAGGGATATATTCATTGTGTACTGCAGATGTGTACTAATAAAAAAAAGACATCTCTCTTGCCTCTCTGCATGGCCTCCACTGTATCGTTTTCTCTCTGACATTTTGTCACCACTCTGGGAATCCATATATAGAGAGTATAAATCTCTGTACCTTTCACCTTCCAATTTCCCATGGGATCTTTCCAACTCCCTAGGAGACTAATCCTAAAAGAAAAGCCCATAATTATTTCTCTTTCTGAGAATTACAGGCCTCTGGGACACTTGCCACCCCTCTGTCTTTCTTTCTCTCCATTCCAAGGAATATTTATCCAATCTGAGTAGGAGTGGTGATGTAGCATCAGAGAACATTTCTTCTAAACATTATCTATACCCTGGGTCCTGTCTAATTTTCCTCAAACATAAGTCACACTACAGTGTCTAATAGGCAAAACTTGACCATAGATTAGTTTGTTTGGGGGGGTAATATTTTTTAATCAAATTTGAAACTTTTAGTTGAGACAAATATTTCTGATATAGAAAACTTGTTACAGGAACAAATAAAAACCCTTAATAAATGTTCAAAAAAACATTTTTCTTCACCTGTTTATTTGAATAGTTGACAATTCTTGGAATCTTCTTCAAAGCTCGACATTGCGTTCTTTTCATTTTTTCTCTCTACTCTGTCCTAGGCCATCTCATCTACTCAAATCTTTAATCCCTATTTAGATAACCTCTTATTTGACATTTCCATGTCCCTGCCTTAAACATTCGCAAATTCAAAGCCAGATTCACGATCATTCTTTCCTGGTCTTATTCCATCTTTCCCTACTTTGCTGAGTGGTACCATAGTCCTACTGATAATAAAAAATAAAAGTAAATAAACAAATAACAAAGTGTGCAGTCAACCTTGATGTCTTTGTCTTCCTCATCACTTATAATTTATGTATCTTTAACTACTATTAAGTTCTTTATAGTGCCACCTCCAAAATACAATGTCTGTCTTCTTATTTCCATTTCTATCACAATCTGTCCAGTCTATACTACCATTATCTTTAATTTGAGTAGACTCCCAACTGACCTCCTTGAATCTATTTTTTCTTTTTAATTAATTACCTATCAAAGAGTCTGAGTGAGCTTTTCAAAATGCAAGTCTGATCATGCCAGCCACGCTACATATTTGCCAACTTTCTCCAACAGTATGAGACGTCTGTGTAACTCCTAAGAGGATGACCATAGTCTTCACAGGATCTATACAGGCTTGCATGGCCCAGATCCTGAATGGACTGTCTTAATGTCAGACTTACTGAGTCAAAATCAAGACATCTGCAGGACCTCATTCCCTACAGAGCCATGAGGGGAGATTCTGTTTCCTTGACTTTTCTTCTAAAACTGTATTCTTTATATTTTTGGCCATGACCTCTACTTCCATTTCCAAAGTAAATAGTATAAAATCGTGTTTTAGTCATCACATTGCCTTCTTGTCCTCTTAGAGTATCTTGATTGCACTGGGCTCACCTGGATGATAGAGAAAAACCTCTCTACCTCAGAATTCTCATTTTCACAACTGCAGTTACTTCATCATGGAAAGTAACACAGGCGCAGGTTTTAAGGGTCAGGACACGGACATGATGGGAGCTGTTATTCTGCCTACCACACTTTCTTTCTTACGCTAGATTTTCAGGTCCGAGAGGGCAAGGATTACATCTATTTCCATTCACTGTTGGACTTAACAGACTCTTTGGCCCATACTAGACCACTGGAAAATGTTTTCTAATGAGTGAATATGTTTAGTGTACCACTTTAAAGGGTTAGCAGCCGTATGCAGCTCACTTTTAAAAAATAAATTATATTTATTGTGTTGGAATTAAGCACTTTAAATCTCTAACTAATTCTTATTTACTTAATATCAGCACTAATACTATTATAGTAGTCTCCACTTATATATGGGTAATACATTCCACTCAGTAGATGATTGAAACTGCAAATAGGAAAAAAAAAATATATATATATAGTGTTTTCCTACACATAAAAATATAAAATAAAGTTTAATTTGTAAATTAGGCACACAAAAAAGATTACCAACCATAACTAATACTAAAATAGAACAATTATAGAGATATACTGTAATAAAAATTATGTGAATATGACCTCTTAAAATATCTTATACTTTCAGCTTTTTACATAGCATTTCCAAATTACTGGCATTGTAACTGTAGTACTTTAGGTCATTATCAAGTACAATAAAGGTTATTTGAATGCACTGACTGCAATAACACAGTGGTCAATGTGACAACCAAGATGGCTCTGAGTGACTAGTAAGTCAGTGAGAAAGTAGCTTATAGAGTGTGGATATGCTGGCCGAATGGATTATTCATATCCCAGATACCAGACAGGATGGACCACAACAGTTCAAGATTTCATCACACTGCTCAGAACAGGTTACAATTTAAAACCTATAAATTGTTTAGTTCTGGAATTTTCATTTCATGTTTTCAGACGCCAGTTAAATGCAGGTGACCAAAGCCATAGGAAGTAAAACTGTGAATAAAGAGGTACTACTGTATTTAATAAGTATTCAATAAATGATTTACATAAATTTTAAGCTATAAAATAATGTTTTACCAGCTTTATTTCCCAACAGACAGAACAGAGACCTTGGAAACAGAAAATGATTTGCTTAAGAATAGACTGTGAGAGAAAGGCCTAGCTAGGATTTGAACCAAGATTTTACTTGTGCTAGTCAGCTCAGGCCATCGTGATAAAATACCACTGACCCTGTGGCTTAAGCAAAAGATATAGTTTCTCATATTTATGAAGACTATAAGTCTAAGACCAAGATTTCAGCAGGTCTGATTTCTGGTCATGTCTTCCTTCCTGGTTAGCAAATGCATAATATAGTCTGTAATAATGCCCATTGAATTGAATGAGATCATCTAATATATTGAAGTCATTCCCATGGCTTAGAAATCATGAACACCTTTTAAAAAAAGAAATTGCAAAACTAGTAGAAAGTTACCTTTCTTCCATGCATTGGTCATATCTTTTTTTAAATGAAGGCAATATTCACCTTTAATATTTGTTCTTAAAGACTAAGTTACTCAATTTATATAATTATACAACACATCTAAGACGCCAATAAACGTTAGTGACTCTTGCCATTTCTTTAAGTAGTAGGTGAAATATTTAAGCATTCTAATGGATTTTAAGCCTCTTTCTTTCAAGGGGAATCGGTAAACACAGAAAAAAAATTTATATATAAGTGACAACCAAAGGATGATGCAATCCAAAGGGGATTATGGATATTCTGGAATGCTTAAGAACAGATGTTTAGGACCTAAATGTTGACCTCTTCTTAGTTGTAATTGCTAGAATAGCTAATTTACCCCAATTGTCCACGTTGCCAAATAACTCAAAGCTAACAGATGCAAAAGGTGAAGATTTAGCAGCTTAATTTTACCCATAAATATTTGTCAAGAAAAGCATCTTAGGAAATTTAGTTCTATCTTTGTCCCCTGAGATAGAAAATCATAACTCCATAATACTGAGTAAATGTCTTAGTGCAAAAATGAATCATAAAAATGACAGTGTAGAGATTTCTACCAGAAGACCCCTTAATCTTGGCCAACACAACACAGACGTAAAGAAAAGATTATGAACCCTGTGTGACACAAAATTACCACACTCAGAGAAAGCCAAAATAAGGAAAAAAGGAGGTCTTGGGACTATTCATAGACCAGACTATGTTTTGCAGAAAATCAGAGCCTCAAACACTACAATGTTTGTACAATGATGTTCATTGTAGCACTGTTTGTAAAAGAAAAAAAAACCTGGAGATAGTCCAACTGTCCACTAACAGCTGAGTGATTAAATAAGTCATGATGCTATGTGACACATTAGGACAAAACAGTTAAAAACTGATATAGGTCCCTGTGTACATATATAGAAAGAATACAGGTATGTTCTTAAATTGAAAACTTCTATTTATGTTAAAAACAAAACATAACAGGATTTACTGTTTATGCTTTAATTACATAAAAATATACACACCATAATGACATAAATGATTGATTACCTCTGTTTTTGTTTTAGGAGAAGTAGCGCTGAGATTGAATATAGTGGAAAGAAGTAGTTTAGATTCATCTGTTATGTGAATTTCTTAACAAAAAAGTGCTTATGTTAGTTATTATTACATTATCACAATTTGGTTGGAACAGAATTCCAGGTGAAAACATTTCTTAATGGTACTTTAAGAAGATTGCTCCTGAAATCTAACATAGACTTCTGAAATCTAACATAGACTGTCATGTTAAGGTTAAAGTAATTTTAATTCTTATTTATATGGCCTATTTTTATCTCTCGAGAAAGTTTGGGGATAGTTTTATTTGTTTTCAGTATCTTGAAATTCTGTATTGGTTTTAAATTTCACATGATAGATTTTAAATTAAACTTTCCAATTAAAGAGTTGTTTCTCCAAGTTTTGGAACATTTCGTATCTATTCACTAATTTATTTCCTCCTTTTTACTCCCTTTAGCATATCTTTTTAAAACTTACAAATTGCTTTTCTCTTTCTCTAATACATTCTTTTTATGATTTTATTCACTTTACCCTTTGAGGTCAACATTCTGGAAATTTTATGAACTTCACTAACCAGTTGTTGAACTTGATATTGTAGTAATCCTATTCTTAATTTCTTTTTCTTTTGAGAGAGAGTCTCACTAAGTAACTTAGGTTGGCCTCAAACTCTAGGGAATCATCCTACCTCAGCCTCCAGAGAGCTGGGATTACAGGCATGCATCATCATGCCCAGCATATTTTTAATTTCAGAGAAATTTTAATTGACTGTGGACTGTTCTTTAAATATGGCATCTTATTTTTGTTTTATATATACAATAACAACCACAAATTCCTTTGAGTAGCTGCTATGAAGTTTTCATTTGCTCCTAAAATTGTTTCTCTAGAAGCTAATTTTCTTTCCATTAATCCTCTTCACTCATTGGCAGGATTTTCTCCAGTTATCTGGATTCTTGGCTTCTAGTACAAACCAAGAATTGGCACATATAAAAAAAGCTGATGGTGACAGTTCATCTTATGTGTCAAATCGACTGGGCTGTGATATGCCCACAGACTTGGCCAAACTTTATTCTGAGTGTGTCTATATAAGAGTGTTTCTGGATGAGGCTAACATTTGAATCAGTAGACCGAGTTAAGCCAAGTGCTGTCCCTAATGTGGGTGAGCCTATTCTAATCAGTTGAAGAAGTAAATAAAACAGAAAGGCTGAATAAGCGGGACCTCTTTCTGTCTGACTGTTTGATCTCAGACTCAGACTTCTTGGGCCTTGCACTTGTCAACTTTCACACTGTAATTTACACCATAGACTCTCCTGGTTCTTAGGCCTTTGGACCCAAATTGAAGCTAAACAACCAGTTCTCCTGAGTTTCCACTTTGCCAATTTACGTGGCAGATCTTGGAACTTGTGCATCTCCATAATCACATGAGTCACCGTATAAGAAATCTGGGGGGGGGGTGCTGTTTCTATGCAGTACTCTAGTATTATGACTAAAAGTTTTCCGAAAATGGGTGTGGTTTGTCAGCTGTGAATTATACACTGAAAGGATCAGGTTGGGTATGGGCAGAGAGAGGACTGTCATGCTGCACCTGTCCAAATTCCAGAGCGGGGAAGCCATATTCTGGGGCATCTTGATCATTCACAGACACCCTAATTTATTCCTAGATAATTTTATTTCTTTTATGTGGGAAGCCCTTCTTTTTTGTATAATAAGAGAAGGGTAATGCACAGTACCATGTTGTATGCCACTTTGCACAAGTATGTTGGAGAAGGACTAGGGAAGCCAATAATTTCTTATCACCTCTTTCTACTTCTGCACCTCTTATACCTGCCAGCTCCCATGTTGAATCCTTTCCCAGGGCTCATCTAAACCAATTCCTTCCATTGTAACCCATCCTGGTGTATGTAGTCTAGGCTTTGGTTTTCTCCTCTCTGATTCATCTGTTATTGTTTTTTTCGGGGGGGAGCTGGGGATTGAACTCAAGGTCTTGTGCTTCCGAGGCAAGCACATTAACCACTGAGGCAAATCCCCAGCCATTCTATTCTTTTCTTTGGGGGGGGGGTGCCGGGGATCAAACTCAGGACCTTGTGCTTGCAAGGCAAGCACTGTAACCACTGAGCTAAATCCCCAACCCCTCTATTCTTTTTTTATATTCTAAAAATTGTTAAAATCCCTTATCAGATAATCTCTATTCCTTTTTGTTTTTTCATTTTGTGGGCTCACTCCTCTTTCAGTAGTTTAGCTATTCTTCTTTTTTTTTTTAGTTTAGTTTATTAGTACCTGTGTGTAGTATATAATGTTTACATCCCTTGTCGGAAGTTGGCACATGCACACAACACATCTTTTTTTTCCCCCACCCCTCCCTTCTGTTCCCGCCTTCCTTATTTACAGCAGGTTGATTTATATTTTCCCATTTTTTCCCTTTCCTCTTTCTTTCCTTTTTCCCTTCTTTTCCCCCTTCCCCTTTCTAGTTCTCCTCTCTTTTCAATATTATCTTCATTTTATATAATATCTATTACACCTCTCTGACCTTATTTACCCTTATGCTTACTCATATCAGAGAAACAATTTGATGTGTATTCATGAGTGTCTGATTTATTTCACTTAAGAGTATGTTCTCAAGGTACATCCATTTACCTACAAATGTCTCTAGCTTATCCTTTTTTATGGCAGAGTAGTACTCCAGTGTGTAGAAAAACCACATCTTTAGCCATTCATTAGTTGTTGGACATTTAGGTTGTTTCTAAGACGTAGCTATTACAAATTGTGTTGCTATGAACATGGTGGTGCATACGTCCTTGTGGTATGACAATTTTAATTCTTCCGGGAAGATTCCCAGTAGAGGAATAGCTGGGTCAAATGGAACCTCTAGTTGTAGTTTTTTGAGGAATCTCCATATTGATTTCCACAGTGGCTGGACCAGTCTACATTCCCACCAACAGTGGAGGAGTGTTCCTTTTTCCCTGCAGCCCCTCCAGCATTTGTTATTGGCTGATTTTTCCATATACGCGGTTCTTTCTGGAGTGAGGTGGAATCTTAACGTTGTTTTGATTTGCATGTTTCGAATGACTAGTGAGGTTGAACACTTTTTCATGTATTTATTTGCCATTTTTATTTCTTCATGTGAGAAATGTTTATTCATTTCAGTTGCCCATTTTTGGATTGGGTCTTTAAATTTGAGAGGTTTAATTTTTTTGAGTTCTGTATATATTCTAGATGTTAGACCTTTGTGTGATGGATAGCTAGCAAAAATTTTTTTCCCAGTCTGTGGGTTTTCACCCTGCTCTGTTGGTGATTTCTTTTGCGGTGCAAAAGCTTTTTAACAGCATGTGGTCCCAAGCACTGATTCTTTGTATTGTTTCCCGTGCAGTCTGGGTTCCATTCATAAATTTTTTTCCTACCCCTATGTCTCCGAGGGTTCTTCCTATTCTATTCTCCAGTAGATTTAGTGTTTCTGTTTTTTACGTTTAGATCTTTGACCCCAGGTAGGAAAGGAAGAACTTAAATTATCATTATTTGTTGACGACATTATACTCTACATAGAAGATCCCAAAAATTCCACCAAAAAACTTCTAGATTTAATAAGTAAATTCAGTTGCATAGCTGGATACAAAGTCAACACTCAAAAATCAATAGCATTCCTGTATACAAATAACAAACTCACTGTGAAAGAAATAACAGAAGATATACCTTTCACAATCCTGTCAAAAAAAAATGAAATACTTAGGGATTTATCTAACAAAGGAAGTAAAAGATCTTTACATCAAAAACTATAATTCTCTGAAAAAGGAAATTGAAAGGGATATCAGAAAATGGAAAGATATATCGTGTTCCTGGGTAGGAAGAACCAACATAGTGAAAATGGCTATACTTCCTAAATTATTATACACATTTAATGAAATTCCAATCAAAATACCACTAACATACTTCTCAGAATTAGAAAGGACAATCATGAAATTTATATGGAAACAGAAGAGACTAAGAATAGCAAAAGTAATCCTGGGCAACAGGAGCAAGTTAGGGGGCATCACAATCCCCGACCTGAAACTATACTATAAAGCTATGGTGATAAAAACAGCATGGTACTGGCACAAAGCCACACCCAAGGATCAGTGGAATGGATCAGAAGGGGCAGAAACAACTCCAAACACACTCAAATACCTCATCTTCAACAAAGGAGCCAAATACCCTCATTGGAAGAAAGATAGCCTCTTTAACAAATGGTGTTGGAAAAATTGGCTTGCCACATGCCGAAAACTGAAACTAGATACATGTCTCTCACATAACACATTTTAATTCCGAGTTTCATCTCCTTCCCTCCCACCCTGCTTCAGCCATCCCTTGATCCTCTTCCTTTTTTTGTACATTTTTGCAGTACATAATGTTTACATTCCTTGTGTGGAGTTGGTACATGTAAATAACACACCTCAATTCCTTTTTTCACCCTTACCCTTCCCCTTCCTCCATCTTTTGATCCTCTTCCCCTTTGAGAACCATCTATCTCCCTATTTCCTATTATCTGTCTTTAGTTTGCTCTGTATTTTTACTCTGGGTTAATCAGCTTAAATATCATAAATAAGCTTAAATATCATATTGTTTTTCTTATATGAGTTTTGCTATTATTTTAATAGTGTTTTCTGAGAGGCAAGAGAAAAATATATGTGGTCATTTTCCATTTTAGCAAAATAAAGGCTTTATGGGGTGTTTTAAGTTATAGAAGGAAATTTTTGAAAGGAGATAGTTCTTTTGATTGTTTTTCTTGTGTAAAACTTTTGGGGGGAGTCAAAACTAGCATACATTCTACGTGGCTTTTAATAGTCCTGTAGTAGGGTAAAACTAAGCCTTTTAAGATCATCCACAGGGTGTTTGTGTATTTGTACTAGGAATGTGTGATTGTTTCTTTGTGCAGTAAATTGTTGTTATACTGTATTGTTTGGGGAATAATGACAAAAAAAAAATCTGTGCATGCTCAGTACTGATGCAACCATCTCAGGTCTAGCTACAAAGTACATATAAGCAATGACAGAACCTATTTCTAAATATTTGCAATACACGGATGTGTGAGATGTGGCTATGGAGGGCTGACTGTACTTACCCACTTGATCCCCAAATCTCCTTTAGAAAATCTTTCTAAAATATGTGAGTACATGGCTCCTTCCTGTCTGGATGGTTACTTAATTGTCCATTTCTACCATTCCTTATTCATTACATCTCAGGTAAGGCCTTGCATAAAACCACTCTAGGCTTCAAGCCTTCTCTGGTCCATTTTGGATGAGGGGAAAAAATGTCTCATTCTCAGTGGTCAAAGTTAGCCCTTCCTCCAACATTTCACAGATTGTTTGAAGTTTAGACCTGAAAGGGTGCTTATGGTTCTCATTTCATTGATGAAGAAACTGAGGCTCAGAGACATAGTAACTTGCTCAAGGTCAAGCATTTAGTTTACCAAAGACCTGGATCTAGAATCCTTGTATTCTATTATATTTAATTTTAATTCAATAACAATTATCTAAATTGTACTATTAACCAAAGTTCTATAGCTACCAAGAGTTAAGTTTACATTTACCTTTATAATAACTCCAAGGTAGGTATAACTATTGTTGTCTCCACATCACAAATAAGAAAGATGATGCAAGGATAGGTTAAATAACTTATACAAGGTCACGTGGTATATATGCTGCCAAAGCAGGCGTGACAAGGTCAAATGGTTAGTAATTTACAGACCTGAGATTGAAAACCAAGCAATAGAGCTCCATTATCTCTATCCTTTGCCATTATACCACTCTGCCTCTGTACATGGTGAGGCTTTTATTTCAGTATTTATGTTTCTAAAATGAGACTTGGGCTGGGGTATAACTCAGTGGTAAAGAGCTTGTCTAGTATGTGTGACATCCTAGGTTTGATCTCCAGCACCGCAGGAAGAAAAAAAGGAAGGAAGGAAGGAAGGAAGGAAGGAAGGAAGGAAGGAAGGAAGAAAGAAAGAAAGAAAGAAAGAAAGAAAGAAAGAAAGAAAGAAAGAAAGAAAGAAAGAAAGAAAGGGTGAGACCCTTCTTACTAATTTGTAGTGTGATAAATAGTATAAATAACACTCCAAGCACAGAAGTACTTCACCTAAGTCTTTGCCATTGGTAAGTTCAACAGGAAAATCAACAAACTTGGATAAGAAAACAATAGAGGAGAGAAATTTAAGAAGACTTTACATTTTGGTCCAGATATAAATTGATGAGCTACTGGTGCACAAGTGGGACCTTGACATTGGAAATATGAAATAATCAAAACTGGACAGAGTTACCTAAAATTGCAGAAGCTTTTTATATTCTCCTTTCCACACCAGGCATTTTGCCAGTAGCCCTTAGAAAAGCAGGTTATGTTTTCTGCTTCACCTTCAGACTTTACACATACTAATATATACTCAAACTGAAAACATTCATCATTGCAAAAACTTATCTTGCCAGCTCAGATAAAAAACTTGGCTCCAGCTCCTCTTGTAACCATGGGCTCGAGAAGAAGCCTGTACCATGGCTCCAGGCAGTTACCCCTTGTAAGGGAACCCAGCTCCCAGAACCTAAAACATTTATAAACAACAGCTGTATCAGTTATCTTTTCTGTATAACAAATCAATCCAGTATTTAAAGAGACCTAGGGGATTACTAAAGCACACTTCTGGATGTGTCTGGGTGATTCATGGAAGTATGACCTTGGGGACTGTAACTGGTCCCCAACCCCTTGCTTTCAGGCTCACTTTCTACTCTGCTCTGCTTCCCAGCCATTGTGAGTTGAACAGGTTTCCTCTGCCATGTCCTTCCACATTTCTGATTTGTAGCCAGCCAACCACGGACTAACACCTTCTAATCTGTGAGCTAAACAAGCCTCTCCTTTAAATTGTACGTGTCAGGTATTTTGTCCCAGCAACAGGAAAGCTGACCAATTGAAGTTGTCTCAGGTTTTCAAGACAACAAGAGCAGAAGCTGTAATACCTCATACCACCCTAGTCCACAGCTTGTGCAGCATGACTTCTGTCACTTTCCATCTGGCCAAGGGAGTTACAGGACCACCGCTATTCTAATGTTAGAAAGGATTGTACAAAATCATAACTCAAAAATCCACGGACTGGGAAAAAATCTTTGCCTGCTGCCCCTCAGACAAGGGTCTAACATCTAGAATATATAAAGAACTCAAAAAAATCAAACCCCCCAAATTTAAAGACCCAATCCAAAAATGGGCATCTGAAATGAATAAACATTTCTCAGATGAAGAAATAAAAATGACAAATAAATATATGAAAAAGTGTTCAACATCACTGGTCATTTGAGTGATGAAAATCAAAACAACGCTAAGATTCCATCTCACTCCAGAAAGAACAGCTATTATCAAGAAATCAACCAACAACAAGTGCTGGTGGGGCTGCAGGGAAAAAGGTACCCTTCTCCACTGTTACTGGGAATGTAGACTAGTCCAACCACTATGGAAATCAGTATGGAGACTCCTCAAAAAACTAAATCTAGAGGTTCCATTTGATCCAGCTATTCCCCTGCATTGTATCTTCCCAGAAGAATTGAAAACCTCATACCGTAGAGATATATGCACAACTATGTTCATAGCAACACAATTTGTCATAGCTAAGTCTTGGAAACAACCCAAATCCCCAACAACTAAGGAATGGCTAAAGAAGATGTAGTTTTTCTACACAATGGAATACTACTCTACCACAAAAAAGGATAAACTAGAGTCATTTGTTGGTAAATGGATGCACCTTGAGAATGTACTCTTGAGTGAAATAAATCAGTCACTCATGAGTACACATCAAATTGTTCTCTGATATAAGAAACCATAAGTGTACATAAAGACAAAGAGGCATAATAGATATTAGGTAAAAGAAAGATAATATTCAGAAGAGAGGAGAGCTAGAAGGGGAAAAGAAGGAAGGGAAAAGGGAAAGAAAGGGAAAAAGGAAAAAAATGGAAAAATGTAAATAAACCTACTATAAATAAGGAAAGGGAGAATAGAAGGGAGGGGTGGGGAAGGGGATGGGGGACCAAGATACATCATGTATAGGTACAAAATAACCATGATAAATGGGATCATTATGTATACAATGTATCAATGCATGTACTTGGTAAAAAAAAAAATAAAAAAATAAGAAAAAAAATCATATCTTGGAGTAGTGTGATTCATCAGGGCCTATTTTCTAGCAGTCTATCATTCAAGACTTTTAAACTCAAACCAGTCTCTTTCGTGACTGACTTGAGTGGTAGCAGCTCAAGTAAGAAGACCAAAAAAAGCATTGATGCTTGAGGTCTCCTTTCAGAAAAAGGCATTATGCTAAGGGAAATGAGAGAAATATAGTTATTTATTCAGCCTTTTCTTACTGTAAATGATTCTCATAACATTTAAGTGACTCTTACACGACCAAAGCCATAAGAAGGTTAGGCAGTAGGATTTCACCCCAGGATAGAGCGGAGTATTTCTAGTTTAAAGTCAGTTTGGACGGAGGGAAGGAAATTGGACAGAGTGCACTGTTGGCATAGGGCCATTATATCCTAAGTCGGGCTTAACAAAATAAATATCCATGTAGAGAAGAGGGAGGAGACTCCCGAAAGAATATTTATTAAACTTCATGTTTCCTGCACCAGCCTTCTCAGCAGCAAAGCTGGAAACAGTTTCCAGTGGTAGAAGATTTGTTCTCAGTGCTTTACTAGGATATGTTTACAAGGAAGTAGCATGGCAAGACTGTGTGCAGTGTTGAGGTATAATAGAGCTGCTGGAGCAGATGCTCCAAGAGGATATATATGTTTGCATCAGATAATCTTAAATTTTTACCTAGAAAAAAGTCTAATAAATTTCTAATTTTGTACAAAAAAGTAAGGAGGCAAGCATCTGAATATTCAAATGGATGGAATTGTCAAGTAAACTTAAACTAAGAAAAGGCTTCTTTCCTGTACCCTTTATCTAGATAAATCCTGATTATCCATCAAGCAAGTGGAGTAGGTTTGATCAGTGTTCTGGGCGCCAGAAAATTTCAGCTATATTTCTTGTTATCTACATCTGAGACAAGTGCCAAAGATGCCTGGTACAGCTGCCTTCTGCATGGAAGTCTCATGAATATTGGAGGTGAGGGTGAAAGGAAGGCTTTTCTGGAAGAAAATATCAGATACAAATTGCATGTCATTTGTACTGCCCACCAGTCCACCTGAGATTAAGCCCTAAGCCCAGAAGTGGCTGTCAAATGGCTCTTCGGGCCCACTGTTCCTGGTTTTCTGCTTGAAGGAAGATGTTAAAGCAGTCCAGCTAGTGTAGTCTGCACATCCTGGTGTTTGCCCGGGTGAGGGGCACTCAAAACTCAGTGACGGAAAAAGAATCATATATGTGTTGCACTTGCTCAAAAAAACAGGGAAGAATAATATTTGGCAGCACATGGCGAAGGTCCAAGATAAAGAGGAAAGGAAGACATTTAGAAATAAATTGAAGGAGAATTTTTCAAACACTTACATCCTATATGATTCAAAAGATAATGTTTTCAATATTTCATTAAAAGTTTAATAATTTGCCCAAGGGCTACAATGGTGAATTATGAACCTCCTTATAAAGATACCTGGGTCCCTTCTAGGCACAGTTTTCTCTGTGCTTCCCTACCGCTTTGTTCACCTCACTGCTACAGGACCGAGTCAACAACCTCACAAAGACTCTGAGTGAGTGGAGTTCAGGAACCATGTTCCATTGTTCATACTTGGTCTAGTGTGTATAACCACAATTGGCCCATTTGTTTAAAAAATACATTTGAATGAGTTAGATAAATATACTGCAATTTGTGAGGCTTTTATATAGGTATTTGGCATTCTTTGGCACACAGTGGTGAAATTTAGTAAAAAGAAACAGAAAAGAACTGATTATTTTAAAATAATAATAACAAATTGCTCAGATATAATTCATGAAGATTATAAAATAGCAGGTTCCTTTAGACAACCTTACACAAAAGCAAAATATGATAATGTAATGCCAACTTACCAACTTAAGAAAATATAAGAGAACTTTAATACTTGATTTATAGAAATATGACAATGGCCAAATTATGTGTACATCTATACATTTAAAAGATAAATCCAAATAGTGTGAGCCCACTCAAGTAGCAGAAAAGTTTATGTGAAGACCAGACTATTGAAAACCCTTGCCTGATTGCCCATGTTACTAAGGAACAAAGTAAATGCAGATGAACTATATGGGAAGCAGGGACAGAACATCCAGGGTCTAACTATCTCCAATTTAGAGGAGGGCTCGAGAGAAGTTTGGGAGAGGATTTTGTATTAAGTATTAGATCCCACGGAGAATCAGGTTACAATAAAAGAGATTTCTCAAGTCCGTGAATTGGTGTTGATGGGAGTGGAGTGACATTGATGGATGAAAAGAAAGAAAAACTATTTGATTCCCACTGTATTGTCAAACATCCCTCAAGAGATTCCTCTTCATGCAGGAAAAATGTAGAGAAAATATCCTTTAAAGGGAAACTGAGTCTAACACGTGGCAAAACAGTAAATACTCAGCTATTTTAATGAGCTCGATACTCCGGGTCACAGATAATTTGCCTTGGCTAAACTTGCAGCTAAACGATTATTTCCAGTGAATTAGAAGCAGATAGACAAATGGAATAGTGAACAAAAAATAACTGAACAACTAAATTTCATCTGGGAGTACTGAAAGATTTCTACATATGACTGCAGAAACATGCTACTAGCTAAGCCTCGAGTGTTTTCAGAGAATTCAGCACCCTGTCATTATGATCAATAAAAGGGCCTTTGGGTCTCGGCTGATGGGACTTAGGGAAGGACATGGTACTCATTTCTCCTTGACTCAGTACCCTGAGAAACTGACTACTATAACAGAGACTTTAATATGTAAGCAAACAGACAAGACAAAATCTTGCTTTGGAAGTATACTCTTGGCTTTGAAACAGACACAGCTTTGTTTCTGTTTCACTATAATTTCTAAGTCCTTTGATTTCATGGTCCCTTAAAAATCTTTCTGTAAATTAGCTGGACAAGATGGCACATCCCTGTAATCCCAGCACTTGGCAGGCTGAAGCAGGAGGATCACAGAGAATTTGAGGCCAGCCTGGGCTACATAATGAGTTCAAGGCCATTATGAACTAAACAGGGAAGCCCTGTCTCAAAACAAAACAAATAAAATCCCCAAAATATCAAAAAACAAAATTTATTTCTGTAACTTATATTATTTCATTTTAAAAGTTTAGGCTTTTAATTTTTTACCCTTAATCACTTCAATCTACATAATTTCAATAGCCTTACTGAGATGTAACTCACATACCATAAAATTCACTCATTTATAACAAATAATTCAATGTTTTTAGTATATTCATAAAGTTGTGAAACCATCAGTACCATCTAATTTTAGAACATTTTAATCACCCTCAAAACAAACTCCTTACTCTTTCTCAGTCCCTTCCAATCCCCATCTCCCCTGCTGTTATGGTTTGTATCTAGGTATCTCCCCAAAGCCCCATGCACTTATGGGGGGGGGGGCTTTTGAAAGGTGATTAATTACAGGGTGGTATAACTGACTTGCTGTTAGCAGGTGGGATCTGGCCAAAGAGGTGGGCCACTGGGGGCATGACCTAGAAGGATGTATCTCCCTCCCCAGCTCTTCCCTTCTCTCTGCTTCCTGACTACCAAGTGAGAGCTTTCCTCTAAGACCTTTCCCACACCCTTTCTGGCTTGCATCCCACTGATTATGGATTGAAACCTTTACAAACTATGAGCCAAAATAAATCTTTCTTCCTTTAAATTGTAGGGGTCAGGTATTGTATCGCAGCAAAGAGAAAATGACTAGGACACTCCCTTTACCAATATACACACATATTAGGCAACCACTAAGTTATTTTCTCCCCCGTGGAGTTGCCTTTTCTACAGTATGCAGTCTTTTGTGACTGGCTATTTCATTTAGTATGTTTTCAAGGTTCATCCATGCTGTAGCATATATCAATATTTTATTGTTTTTATTGCTAAGTAATGCTCCATTATATAGTTATAACACATTTGTTCACATAGTCATCAATTGATTACATTTGGATTGTTTTGAACTTTGAGATTATGAACAATACTGCTGTGCACATTTGTGCACAGCTTTTATGTAGACATATGCTTGCAATTCTCTTGCCTATCTATAAGTGGATTTTCTGGGTCATATGATTACTCAATGTTTAACATTTATAGAATGTCAAACTGTTCTGAAAAACTACTATACCATTTTCCATCCCCACCTGCAATATATGAGAGTTCCAGTTTCCCTAGAACATTGCTGACACATTGCACTGACTGTGATTTTTATTTTAGCCCTCTTAGCGCAAACTGGTATTTCACTGTGGTTTTGAGTTACGTTTCCCTAATGACTAGTGATATTGAGCATCTTTTCGTGTACTTATCATCCGCTTACACATATCCTTTGGAAAATGTCTCTGTAGATCCTTGGCTTATTTTTAAGTGGGTAATTTGTGTTTTTATTACAAAATTCAAGTCTTCTTTCTATAGCTTGATCAGAAGGCCTTTAGCAGATTTGCAAATATTTTCTCCAATTCTTGTGTTTTCACTTTTTTGATATCATTGACATCAAAAAGGTTTATTATTTTCGTGAAGTCAAATTAATCTATTTTTTATTGATGCTTTTGGTGTCACATCTAAGAAAAAACTGCCTAACCCATGGTCATGAATACTTGTTCCTATGTTTTCTATCAAGAAGAGTTGTGCAATTTTAGCTCAAACACCTCGGTCTTTGGTCCCTTTTCAGTTAACTTTTGTGTGTGGTGTGGAGTAAGGAACCCAACTTTATTATTACTTTTTTGCATATGGATATCCAATTGTCCCATCACTTCTGTCTAAGAGACTGTTCTTTCCCCTTTTAAATGATTTTATAGCCCTAGTTGAGAATCAACTGACCATAGACATATGGGATCTTTTTGGTACCCTCAATTCTGTTCTATTGATTAATGTGTCTATCCTTCTAATATCGCATTGTTTTGATATTAAGTTTTGTAGTAAGTTGTAAATTAAGAAGTATGAATCCTTGAATGTTCTTTACTTTTCTAAATTGATTGGGCCATTTGGAGTCAGTTGCTGTTTCATAAGAATTTTTGGATCTACTTTTCCATTTTTCCAAAAAGTAAAGCTGGCAGGATTTTGATATGAATTTTATTGAAATTGTACACTACTTTGGATAGTACTGCCCTCTTAACAATAATGATTCTTCAAATCCCTGAATGTATAGCATCTTTCCATTTTCTTAGGTTTTCTTTCACTTTTGTAAGCAATGTGTTGGAGTTTTCCTCATAGAAGTCTCACATCTAGACTGGTTAGATTTACTACAAAGTATTTTTTTTTCTTTATTGTAGGTGGAATTTTTTTCTGAATTTCCTTTTCTGGTTGTTTCCAGTATACAGAAATATAACCGATTCTTACTTGTTGAGATTCTAGCTTGCAACTTTGCTGGAATTATTTAATTAGCTCTAATAGCTTTTTATGGATTCTTTAGGATTTTCTATATATAAGATTATGGCATATGTGAATAAAGATTTGTTCATTTCTAATTTTTGTTGCCCTTTATTTCTCTACTTATTTTTTCCTAATTGTTCTGGCTAGGTCATCAAGGACAATATTGAATAGAAGTAGCAGGAATATACATCTTGGTTTTGTCCCTTATGTCAGAAGGAAAGCTTTTAGGCTCTCACCATTGATATGATAGCAGCTGGGGGGTTTTCACTGATATTTTTTAACACAGTGAGGAAGCTCCTCTCCATTTCTAGCTAAATGAGTGTTTTTATCATAAAATGCGCTAAGTTTCTTTCAAATGCTTCCTTTTTGCATATACTGACATTATCATGTTTTGTGTACATGCCCTTTATTTTATCAATATCCTGTATTACAATGCTTAATTTGCATATACTAAAATAACCAGGCATTCCTGGGATAAAGTTCATTAGTCATGCTGTAAAATTTCTCTTATATGTTATTGATTTGACTTTTTGTCAAGAAATATTTGTGTCCTTGTTCCTAAAAATATTGATTTGTAGTTTTCTTGTGAGTTCTTCATGTATAGGTTGCTTTTCTTTTTAGACCTTTTGTCTGGATTCATTACTGGGTAATTATGGCCTCACAGAATGATTTGAGAAATGTTCTCTTCTGATTATGAAAATTTTGTGAAGAATTGGTTTTAATCTTCTTTAAACACTTAGTAGAATTCACTAGCACAGCCATCTGGGACTGGGCTTTTCTTAGTGAAAAATTTTATTATTAATTGATACATAATATTTACACATATGGAAATTATCAATTCAATTCTTTTAGTTGTTTTAGGTTTATTCACATTTTCTGTTTCTTTTTTATTAAGTTCCAATAGTTCATGTCTTTCTAAGAATTTATTCATTACATCTAAGCTATTGAATTTGTTGTCATACAGTTGTTCATAGTATCTCTATAGATGGGAAAATTACATGGAACCTATTCATCTACTCAGAGCTGTGAGTAAAGAGTTACCCAGGAGAAACTACAATCTCAGACTTATATAACGTGATGTTAGATCTGAATGCACAATCTATATAAGAGATGTTGCTGGCTTTCAGGAAATCAGAACTTTAACACTTAATAGTTACAGTAATTTTCCAGATCTACTATAGCCAAGTGTCACAGACTGGGTAGTTTAAAAAAACAAAAATATATTCTATCAGTTTTGGAGGTAGAAGTCAGAACTCAAGATACTAACGGGGTTGGTCTTACTGGAGGAATTTTGGGAGAATCTGTCTCATGCTTCTCACATAGCTTCTGGTAGTTGCAACCTCTTATGTCCCTTGGTTTATAAATGCAACTTCAATGACTTCTGGGAAGATGGTGGAGTGGTGAGTAGCAGAGAAATGGCCTCTCTGAGATTTGTCATCCAGATGCTGAAATATAGCAATATGAGTAGGAAAGGAAGGAGGGAAATGGGTTCCTGGGACCCAGCAAGGATCTGAAGTGATAATTGACTCCCATGGGGAGAGCAAAACCAGGGACCTCAGCACAGATGAAGAAAGTGGCAAATGACACTTTCTCTTTGAGCCCCTGCTCATGGTGGGAGAGAGGCAGCTCAAGCCTGTGAACACACAATGACTACTGTCAATCCCAGAGGCCTCCATGGAGAGACATACCAGTGGAATGGAGGAGTGGATGCAGCAGACTGCAGGTGCTGGTGAGTTATTTGGGTTCAGATGCCCTCCAGGAGAGGGCAATTGATTCTCTGGCTGCCATCTTGGAGAGGGGCCTACTGAGCTCAGAATTTAGAGAAGCTGTGGGTAGTTCCCTGTGTCAGGGCAAGGTGGACTGAGATCAAGTCAGTAGGAGGTCAAGGAACCAAGTTCAAGCCAGTAAGGGACCAAGTCAAAGCCAGCAGGACACACAGAATGTATTGCTAGCTGAACAAATCAGGTTCCAACCTCACAGCCAGAAACCAGGCTGAGTTTATGTGGAACTGATGGTGAAATCTTGCTGGGATTATCCATTACCCAGCTGTAAAACTACTGCTGGGTTTAATCAACACAAATGTGGGCCTGTCTATTCTGTCTACCGGTGACAGCACAGACATGCCCAGAAGTGGACATTTTTCTGTTTTCTTTCTTTTTTTTTTCCTGTTGTTATTGTTGCTGGGTGGTTTTTTCTTTCATTCTTTTTTCTTTTTTTTTCTTTTTCTTTCTTTTTCTTTTTTTTTTTTTTTTTTTTTTTTTTTTTTTTTTTTTTTTTTTTTTTTTTTTTTTTTTTTTTTTTTTTTTTTTTTTTTTTTTTTTTTTTTTTTTTTCTTTTTTTTTTTTTTTTTTTTTCTTGGTTTTATATGAGCGTGAAATTTGTTTCTAGCTTTTTCATTGTTGTTTTGTTCAGTTCTTGTTTTTATTTCTTCCTTCTTTCTTTCCCTCCTGTCTTCAACAGTTTCCCAAAATTTGAGTAATCTTCCTCTGTCCTCTATCTTTGCTTATCATCTCTCGCTCTTCTTCTATTTCTCTATTTTTCCCCCCAATCCCTTTTGAATTTTCATCTGTGAAGGGCAAAATCACCATATTGAGGACACATTCACCATGTACAATTTTCCGGTTTCTTTTAGATATTGTGATATAACCACAAATCTGCTTCATATGGTTAAAGGTGGCAAATTAAGAGTTAAACACAGTTTGTCGTGTTCCAGGTTGTGTTTGATGTTATTGTTATTACTGATTGTACTACTTTAGCCAAGGTGACAGAATTGTTCTAATCAGTTGTTCTTCCTTGTATGCCAAGACTGAGATTGCCTAAGGGTCATAAACACTATAGGCCAGTGCCAAAGAACTAAAGACTAGTCAAATAGACAGCCACTTCTCATTCCCAGTAAACTGAAGAGGTAGGATCTTGCAACAGACTCAAAACCCAAATGCCAGCTACACCTGGAAGATATCCATGAGAAGTAGTCATTTCCAAAGGGTTCTTGATATCAGCAATAAAGGTACCTGACATAAGCAATTTAAAAGCACCAACCCAGGAATTAAACTTAAAAAATTAGAAAATGAGAAGACACATAATCAAGATGCAACCCCAGACTTCTAGCTTACCAAAGGCAAACCCAGGGGGCAACAAGGTAGAACAATTTGAAAGCCACCCATCTGGACTCTTGGAAGTATTAACAGCAGAAATAACAAAGCAGATGAATGAGGCTCTAGAAAAAAATCAAATCAAAAATAATTTCTCACATAACTACAGAGATGGTGACCAGAACGAAAGATATGATTAGTGACTCTAGAGCAGATACAGATAAAAAGAACCACTTAGAAAAATGATGGAAACCATGAAT